>PVKN010028304.1:0-13280 GCA_004027915.1 Capromys pilorides
TAAATAAAGAAGGCATAAAGAATGGGAAATGGAAGAGATAAAATTTGAAAAATAAAGAGAAAGAAGAAAAATGCAGTAAAGGATTCTACTGAGGATAAAAAAATGTTAATAGAATTAGATAAAAGTAACAGAAAAGAACAAAGAAGAATAAGAAGAAAAGAATAAAAAACAAACAAGAAAAAAAGATCAACCCTCCAGAAAAGAATAAAGAAAAAGAGGAGTCCAGAAAAATTTCTCATGCTTTGGAATCAGTTTCTTTCCCTCACAGTCTTCAGGACTATAATCCGGCAGATATATGGGAAGAATAGGCAGTGGCTACTAAAACTCAGCGTTTGTGTACCCTTGTGGTTGGGCGTTAACGCCGAATCTTGCCATGCCTTTCCTTCTGAGCGTGTATGGTCAATGGTTCTAGCTAGTGCTGCAGCAATTACTGTTTCTGTGTCTGTGATCCCTAGCCATGGCATTGTCTTGCTGTGAGCTTAGGAGGTGCTCCAGCCTGCTACAGAAGTCCCTCTGTCTGTACAATGCAGGCTGTGACATTCATTCAGTCAGAGGCATATCCTACTCGTTGTGACATATAGGGAAAGCAAATGGACCATTGAGTTCTATGCTAGATGTAGGCAGCTGGTCAGGTGTGAGCTGTGTGAGGGGAGTGTGGGGTCAAGCAGTCTACTGGATTTAATCCAGCACTTTCAGGACCAGCCTTCTCTGAAAGCCACAACAACCTGGCTTTTCACCATGGAAGGCAGGGCTGCCATGTCTTTCTAGCCTCAGTATAAACTTCTCAGTGGGTCTGCGTCAAACTTGCACTCTCTTCTGTTTGTCTTTCATACCCTCAGTGTGGTAGGGTGACTCCACAAACAAGTGTAGTTGTTTTGTAATTGTTCTGTAGCTTAGTCTTAAATAATTAACTCCTTCCCTAAATGTCTTCTAATTAAACACCTAAATGTGGTATGTGCTGCACTGATTTCTGCTAAAATTCAAGCCTGCCATGCAAAAGGGGTTGCTTTCAAATCCCACACTGTTTTTGAAGTTTACAGTAACTGTGGGTTTTTCACAGGGCCAGGCTGTTGTATCTTCCAGGAGCTACTGACCCTCTCCAGGATTATCTTGGGTCAGTGGAGACAGGACCTTCCCGCTAGGGAGCTAGGTTCCGCTTTCCAGACTGCTTCCTTCTTTTCTCTGCATCATGCCCATTTCTCCAGTTTCTCTGTAGTTTCTAGTTTTCCTGTCAGCTTCCCGATTCCTCCATTTTTCTTGGAGTTCTACTTTTTTTCTTTACCAAGTTGTTGTTCTTCTTAACCAAGAAGTCTCAATTCTAGATCCCAGAGGATCTACTGACCTTTATTCCACTATTTCTAATGTTCTAGTTATTGCTTTTTAAATTTACATTGATAATTCCTCCTGCATCCACTTTTTTTTGAGACAGGATCTTGTTATGCTGTTCAGGTTGGCCTTGTACTCACTTCTTTAGCCCTTAGACTGGTCTCAAACTCACAGAAATCCTGCTTCAACTTCATTTCAACCTCCCAAGTGCTGGGATTATAGATATGATCCACATCTGGTTCCAGGGCCTGCAGGGCCTGTGGACCTGGGGATCGAACTCAGGACCTTGTGCTTGCCAGATAGATGCTTATACCTCTGAGCTATCTCCCAGCCCCTTCTTCCACTTTTGATGGCTTAATCCATTAACAGCAAATGTAATTACTAATATGGTTTTATTATGGTCTGTGGTTTTATTATTGATGTTTATCTTTCCATTTTCCCCTTTGTCTTGCTGTTTCTTCATTTTCTAATCTCTTTTTGCTACTTCAGGTTTTTGTTTAAATTCTATTTGCATTGTCTATGTATAAGTTAGCTATATTTTTTTGTACTAATTTCTAGTAGTTTATTCCAGAGATGGTAGTATAACTTTTCAGAGTATATTTGGAAGTAGTATATCATACATATAAAATGTCTAAATTTCAATTTGTATAGGTTCTAATGTTGCAGGCAGCTGAGTTAGATAGAAATATTACAGACAGTCAGACAAGGCTTGGCCTTCAAACAGAAGGTATGAAAAATAAGATGACTTTACAATTTTGGGAGAGACAGAGCTCTGCCATTGACTGGGTCTCAAGACAAAAGAGTACATAAAGGTAGCCACATATTTCCCTAAAGATAGGCTCCAGAATTGATATTCTAAATAGCTCTTTCACCTTAAAGATGCCTGGAAGTCACTAACCCATTTCCCTACAGGAAAAACTCTGGTTCTGTATTTTTTTAAAAGGCTTAAAATGTACTTCAATAAGTTGATGTTGTATTACTGCTCCGTTTCTTAGAAAAACTCCAACTTTAAAGTATCAGGGATGAATCAAACGTGGTACATCAGTAAAAAATGCACAGCATAACTACCTAAGATATGCAAGGCTAAGAGCTACTGTCAGACCTTCAGCACCCAGCAATCCTCTTCCCAAGATTGTACTAGGCCTATCAAGAAAAAGCTGTGAATGGCAACATCATAAACACAAAAATGGCATTTGTGGGATGTCCTTACCCAAGGAAATGATGGAGGCAAGTTAACATAATATTTTTTAAAGGTATACTAAAATGAAATCTCTAAGAGAAAATGTCTTTAATATATGAAAGGGTAATTTATGGGATATAACAGAACCATACATATGCTTTCTGTGGCTGCTGTGGAAATTTGCCTGAATTTTTACCTGAGAGCAAATGGAGCAATGGGGCTAAGGTCACTAGGAGATGTTTGGTTTTTTGTGGTGTATGTGGCAGTGTCTCTGGGCATGAGGGGTAAGAAAGCAAATAAAACATGATGGACAAAAAACCAGAATGCTTCAAGATTGATTGGACTCTAAGGAATCATTCTGTCATGGTCCCCCCCCCCCCCCCCCCCCCCACAGCCTTCAACATAATTCATTAATTTGAAATTTCAGGAATGCATCACACAGAACCAATTAACCAAATAACACAGAATCATTGAATAGCACCCCTCCCTTGCCCTCTGCCTCCAGAATAGTCCCTTAGAGTAGTACAGGCAGAGAAGACCTAACTATTGGGAGGAATCTCTAACACTTTTTTAAGGTAGAATTCTGGCTAGTCCAAAAGGGTTCCTTCCTTTAAGGGTTTCAGAAAATAGACACTGCAACTTTGTTAGTACCAGCAACCTTGGTTGGAGCAAATTCAGCTCCAGGAACTGCACAGTTGAAAGCAATTGCCCCAATTCCTTCCATCAGAGCAGCCTGGCCAAATCATTCACTTGTTAGTGGCATCAATCCCAAGGTTCCATCAGGCATCATATTGGCAGGTCCCTGAGAAGCTGGGGTACCAGCTGGCACTGGAGCACGGGGCATGGCACTTCTGTTGTTTATGTCCATAGCACCTCCCATAGCCATCTGGCCCATCTATTTCTCTTGTTCTCGCACATCAGGAGAGGTTCCTTTGAATCCTTCCTGCTGTCGCCGCCTCATCTCTGCTTGTTGCTGCTGCATTTCTTCTTCACGGTGCCTACATTCCTTTTCCTGCTTGAGCTCCAGTTGCTTTCATTTTTGGACCTCTTGGTTATGCAGCTCTTCCATTCTCTGAAGTCTTTCTTGGTATCTCATCAAATCCTGGTGCTTGTGATGAGCAGCCTCCATCTCCATCTCCATCTCCTGCTTCTCACAGGCTTCCTTGATGTTGCGGTCCACTTAATCCTGCTGCTGCTTTTCCATCTCAATAAGTGCTTTCCAATGCATGGCATATTTATATTCAAAGGAGCCAGGCTGTGCAAATTGAGGTGGCTGCTCTTGCTCCTTTTGAATTTGCTGGTTCTTTATAATAAGCTTTTCTGGAAGTCCTTCTTCATCATCTAACTGGTCCATAGGCTCCACAGTCACAGGCCAAAGAAATGTGGTTAGTAGGAAAGACCCTTCACTGCATCTGTCCAGAGCTTTCTGGGCAGCTGGCTTTCCTGAGAACTCAACAATGCCTCCTCCTGAGGGTCTTCCTTGATCATCCACAATGACTACAGCACTTTCCACCTGGCCAAACACAGAAAAGACTTCTTCCAGTAGTTCACTGGACATGTACTGAGGAAGGTTTCTGTAGGGATCCATTGGTCTTACCGCGAACCAATGGTTCAACCCCAGGGAGACACAGCGATAGGAATGAGAAAGATAGAAAAGAAGATGAATAGCTGGGCTAGGTGGTTGTCAGTCTGCCTGATGGGCAAGACTAACTCAACTCACACAAAAACGATCCTTTATTTATACTTCTGCAAAGTTTGCATCACATGACACAAGGCCGCCCAGCAACCAATAACTGGCCTAACCAGACAGGATGTTTTTCTCCACAGAATGTTTTTCTCAGCACTGGAGTAGCTTCCTGCTCCAGACCTGGAGGCCCAGTCTCTCCTACACACTCTTGATCAATTTCCTGGCTTCCTATGGCTCCCAACAGGTTTCAGACTGTAAGGGATGCACTGTGGCAGGCAGAGTGCATACGCAGTTGTTTTCCATTGAGAGGCATATCATCCAGCTCCACTTTGGCAATCACTGCAAAGGTTTATTTTTCCAAGTGGATGAAGCCTAACCCTTTATCCTTATGAATGAAAACTTCTCCTCCCTTCCTGTATTTCTCAAATAGTTTCC
Organism: Capromys pilorides; assembly: GCA_004027915.1. Taxonomy (NCBI): domain Eukaryota; kingdom Metazoa; phylum Chordata; class Mammalia; order Rodentia; family Capromyidae; genus Capromys; species Capromys pilorides. Next base: position 4,629 of record PVKN010028304.1, read on the forward strand.
TCATTTCCTCCTCAGTGATATCAGGGGGAAGATTGCCCACAAAGAGGCAGCTGTGTTGGGTAAATGTCTTCTCTCCTGGTTTCCTAAAATTCTTCGGGTCAATAGTCAAACCTTTATTCTGGCTGCTGGCCTGTTGTCCATTTGCAGGTATTGGTGGCAGTGGCGGCTACTGCTGCTGCTGCTGGCGGCGGCGGCGGTGGTGGTGATGGTGATGATGTTTCCTTGGAGACTGGTTCTGCTTCTTCAAATTAAATGTCTTATTGTTCTACCTTTGTTAATACCCCCAACTTTATTGAAGATAGCAAAGTGTTTCCAGTCCTAATTTCAACTTCACCGATACCAGCGGTCCTTCCCACAGAGTAATGGCGACTATCCCAGATTCTGTATTCATGCCCTCTTGCTATGTGACTTGCTTTCCCATTAGGTCCTTGATTTAATAAATTTTACCTGCGCAGTTATGCTTGTAATGCCATTGTTTGACCATAGTTTTGTCCCACCTCACGCCCACCTACATGAGTTCCCATGTTCTCACCTTAAACCCACCTTACCACATGGTTTTACTCTATAAGTATCCCTGGAAAACACAGCTTCAGGGGCAACGTGCTCAGGTCCCCCTTCTGTCCTTCTCTCGGACAGAAACTTCCTTTTGCCCAATAAATATATCTTTATATATTTGTTAACCTCCATTGTTCCTAAAATTCATTCTTTGGTTTTAGAGAACATGAAATTTGCCCAGGTATCTTTCAGGTTGAGAGTTTCATTCCCTTATATCACCTTCAACATACCACCTGACATTTTGCACCATATCAGCAGAAAGGTTTTCAGGCCTACTATGTTTGTTATCATAAATCTTGTCTTTCTTTACCATGAGATTATCTTGAAGAGAAAATAAAATGACAACAGCTAATATGTGCCAACTCACTTTTTCCTCACGTTATCAATTTCAAAGCATAACGCTATAATTTTTGCCTTAAACAATCATATATATTTAAAATACATTGAGAGGGAGATAGCGCAGCAGCACAAACACCTGCCTGGCAAGTACAAGGTCTTGAATTTGATCACTAGTACATAAATAAATAAGTAAACAAACAAATAAATAAAGACAAAAAAATTAATACTTATTTGTAGTGAACCACTCTATGCCAGTACCAGGTCCCTGTCCAGATACCACCTGTAAGGAAGAGCTCACTCCAGTCTTGTCCCATGGTCCTGCTGGTTTCTTCCCCTGACACAGGGAGCAAACGAAGATGAAAAAGAAACAGACACAGAATTAGTTTAATATGAAGCAGCCAGGGGACTCTTTTATTTGTTTGTTTTATTATTTATTGTCCTCACTGTGCAGATTGTCACAAATATCAAAAGCTGATGGCATGTACTAATAGCTAATAGAAAGCAGATAAGCAGAATAAAGACAGGAGACATGGTAAAGTTGCTTCTATAACAATAAAAAAAAATCACTGGGGCCAGTGAGATGGTTCAGTGATCTAAAGCACCTACTTAGGCAAGCTTAGGCAACCGCAGGGACCTCAGTTTGATCCCTGGCACCACATGCTGTGCCAGCCCCACCCCCAGGGCAGGCTGTACCAGCCATAATATAAATAAAGTTAAAAAAATTACTGAGGAGGGCTCACATCTGCGTCCTTCTCTGCCCCATGGAGAGGGTTCCTGAAGTGTCCCATAGAAGTGTCTTTTTTTCTCTCAGCCTGCTCAGATGATGTCTCTTCTGAGCAGAAGAGCCCCAGACATCTAGTTTGTCCTGCTTTTAGTCACACAAACATGGGTTCAAGCAATTAAAATAACATGAAGTTCATCTGCTTTCCATTAGCTGTTAGTACATACCCAGGTAAAGAACCTGATCTCAGATGTATTGACTTTTCTCTTCAGTGAGTAACACACAATCATCCTTGCATGCTGCTTCTCTCCTTTGTGCAGAGAGGAGGTCAGTTAGGCCTCAGTTCTTCTCAGGTGGTTTCCCCCATATACCCATCTAGATCGTTACCTTTCTTGATGCTCTTAATTCTTCTGTGAAGGTTCCCATGGTCATTCATAGTCAAGCTTTTAGCATTTCTTATAAGTACATCAGGCGGCAATGAATATTCTTCGTTTTAAAATTTAGTTTCTTTTATTGTCATAGGATGTTTTAATTTGGTATATAATACTGAATTGACAGATTTATTCTTTTTTTTTTTGTGGGGGTGGTAGTAGGGATTGAACCCATGGTTCACACTGAGCTATATCTCAGCCTCTTTGATAGTTTTCATTTGAAGAGAGGCTCTCACTAAGTAGCTAAGATTCCCAAGCTACACTTAAGCCTCAGCCTTCCAGAGTGCTAAGACTACAGGTAAGCCAAGCCATATCCACTTCAGCTCTATTCTTTAAGCACTTGAAAAACAGTTTACTTTTCCGTACAACTTTTAACTTCTGACAAAAGGACTAAGCTACGGATGTAGCTCAGCAGTGGAGCACCTGAAAGTATGAGACCCTGGGTTCAATTCCTAATACCAAAAATTTAATTAATTAATTAAAAGACCAAAGTCCCTGAATAATTCTTTACTTGGTATGTAATAGTCCTTTTTTGCTTTTATGGTAGCTGCTGTTGTAATTCCTCTTTATCTTTGCTTTTTGGCATTTCTTTGGTTATTTATTTTTAACAAGTTATTCCAAACTTTGCTGAAACTGTTGATATTCTCTCATAATCTCTGAGTCAGGAATCATGGTATAGCTTCTTATGTCCTCCAACTTTGAGTCTCTCATAGGCTATGTTTACCTGGGCTTGAGTATGAAGAGTCTGCCCATAGCTCACAAACATGCTTCTTGTCAGCATGCTATTCCTTGTGGGTTGTTAACCAGAGGCCCTAATGAGTTCCATAACATGTGGTCCTCACCAGAATGTCTTACAACAGGGTAGCTTGCTCCATAAAAGCAATCAAGCAAAGGTGAGAGGGGCAGGTGAGCAAGCTGCCAAAAGAGAAATAGCAATTCTGACCTGGTCATGGAAGGCATGTTCTACTAGCTTTTCTGTGCTCTATTCATTAGAGACAAGTCACTGGTTCAACTCATACTGTATGGGAAAGATATTTACATGGAGTGAGGGGAGGTGGATCCAATGACCATGGTGTTGTGAACTCTCTATGCATGTTGACTGGTAAGCCTAGGTGTGGCTCTCCTTGTATCTACAATGGTACTGGTGATTGAGCCCAGATCCTTCACATTGAGCTACATCTGAGTCCTCGGTTTTATGTCTGTCTGTATGCATGTATGTATATATGTATGTATTTATTTAGGGTTCTATGTGGTTCAAGCTGGCCTTGAACTCACTCTGTAGCCCAGGTTGGCCTCAAACGCAAGATAATAATGCTGCTGAGTGTTGGGGTTATAGGTATGTGCCACCACAGTTGGTTGAAGTCTTATAAATCTCAAAGCCTTTCTGTGAAATGAGGCCTGGAAACCAGTGTTTTCACAAAGATCCAGGACAATTTTTATGATTACTTAGAATTGGAAGCTGTTGGATAGAACCGATTTTGCAGACATTCCGTCCTCTTTTCTCCCAGGAGTGCATGATTTCTCATGAAATGAGAAGCAAAATGTGTGATTGCCACAGGCCTTTCATCTATGCTAAATGATCCAGAGAGCTGTTTTCTTTGCTTTGATTTGCCACCACAAACAATAATCAGTGGTCATGTTGGCCATGCTACTTGACTGTGTAGACTGTAATGTATAAGTAGCCATGCATTTTATGGGCCAGATCCTAGGTATAACTAGTCTACATACTTGCTGGGAAGAAGATTGATTTACATTTTAAGTGAAAATTAAATTTTCAGACTTGTTTTTCCTCTAGGCTTAATTCCATGTAGGAGTTTTTCTAATCACGTTTAAAATCCTTCACATGGCCCCCTGCCTGCGGGTACCATGGCAGCTCTGGGCAGGCAGCGCCACCACCATGGCTTCCTCCTCTGCAGCCATTCAGCCGCTACATGACGCATCATTTCCTCCCAACATGGCGGCTGGGGCAGGTTGGCAGTGATGGAAGTCAGTCCGCAGCCATAGCAGGTGCTAATCCCCACAGCAGCTGGAACAGCCCTGCCCTCGCTGGGCCTGTGAGTTGTCCCCACTGCCGCCTCAGCCCTTGAAGATGGCCACCTGCACCAGGCTCCCTACATGCTGGCCGGCCACAGGGATAAGTGAAAGGGGCAACCAGGAAGTGACCCCCGGGGCCAAAGGAAGCAGAGGCCTGACAGGCATGGCTCTCCAGGGGTGCTGAGGATCTGGACGGGCTCGCCGGCTGGGCAGCAGGCTCTGCTTGCCCGCCCCTTCCTGGTCCTGCTGCTGCCCTCCATGCCTCCTCTTCCCCACCTCCACCTCTAGTCCTTACTCTCCCATCTGCCTTCTCCTCCCCTCCTTCAGCCCTGGGAGCTGCACGTTGGAAATGCCACTGCCTCCTTCTCTGCGTCTATGTATGAAGGGAACAAGATAAAGAACGTTTTTTGATCTGGGCTCTGGAGAAGATTTTGGCTGACAAGGAAGTGAAGAAGGTGCATCACTTCCAGCTGTGCAAAGCCTGCAAGGTGGTGTTAGAGGAAATAAAAGCTGAAACTGAAAAACAGAGTGCTCATGGAGAAGCAGAAGCTGGATCAAGCACTTTTCCACCAGTGAAATCAAAGACAAATTTTATTGAAGCAGCATTTTATTGAGTTAGCATGCCAGTCCAAATGTCCCTGAATAGTTAGTACATCACTAGATTGTTTACAGAAACTTATTACTGATGGGCACTTGACTGGCAATGCACCAGATAGTATAACACCAGGAAAAAGATTGATAGAATTATTGAAACAATATGTGACTGCTTCCAAGGTCCTCAAATAGATGGAGGAGTTCACTTGCAAATAATAAAGGCTTTACTTACTGCAGTAACTTCACAACACATAGAAATTCATGAAGGAACTGTACTGTAAGCTGTGAGAACATGTTACAATATCTATCTAGCAAGCAAAAATCTTACCAACCATGCAACAGCCAAAGCCACTCTTACTCAGATGCTAAATATTATCTTTGCACATATGGAAAACCAAGCAGAACAAGAGAAGAGTAACTGAGACAGAATATGGTACCATGGGAGTGGGGTCATTGCTATGACTAACTTGACCATGTGTATTACAAGTTTTTGGGAATGACTTATGGAAAGGGATAAGAAAGGTTCAGAGAGGTTGTCTTCTTGCAAAGAGCTGGAAAATAATTGGTTGTTCTCTAGGGGAGATTCTGGTTAGAATTCAGACCAAAAGACTGTCTGGAAACCTGCCTATAAAGTCCAGACTGGGAAGGTTGCTTCTGGGAAAAAGGACTGCATTAGCTGTTGGACTCCAGATGATTTGTGCTCTGGCTTGACTGAAAGTCTGTCTGAATTTTGCTCTTGCCCAGAGACTTTGCCTAAGACTGAGATTAAGCATGATGGATTGGTTAATCTTTCAAAAGATATTTCAAAGCAGCCAACTATTGGGGTAGTGGCATGGTTGCTGTTGGGGGCTTTTAGCCAGATTTATATTGAAAATCAAGAGCAAAGAGCCAGGCAGGATGATTTAAAATGTTGTGAGTTTGGCCAGACAGGAAGCACCAAGAAAGCTGTGGACTGCAAAGATGGAGCTTAGAGGATCTCCTTTGTTGGGAAGGAACCAGAGAATTGAAAAGATGGCCTGAGGGCACCACAGGAGATGGCAGGTCTCCATGCTTTGCAGCCTCAGAATTGCAAGGGAGAGAGATTTTGCCTTGAGGAGAGAGCAGCAGAGCCCCATATTCCAGAGTGGCAGCAGTGGCCACAACAGGTTCCAAAATGGCACCAGCATAGAGAATTTGTTCCTTGGAATTAGAGTCAAGAGTGTTCATCAATCCAGGCACTTGACCCCTACAGCCAAGAGAGAAGGAAGCCTGGCTATTGCTCCAGCTGGTAGCAGACCTTGGCGTCATCCATGCGGCATTGGTTTAAGGCACATTCAGAATGCAGGAGTTGTGAGGTTATGAGGGTTTCCACCTTGATTTTAGAAGAAGGGCTGGGAGGCCAAGCAGTGTGCCCCTGAGAGGGCAGTGTGTGAAGCAGGGTGAGAAGTCAATTCAGTAAAAACCCCAGAAGTTTGGAAAAGCCAGGAACATGGATCATCTAAGGGAAACTGCAAGGAGGGAGCAAAGCCAGCCTAAGAAAGAAGCCATGGGAGCTATCACCATGAGCACCACAGGGGCAGAGGTGTGTAAGGCCTTTGGAGCTCACAACTCAACACAGACTGCTTTGTATGTTCCACTTGGAACTAAGTGATTTAAGGTTTGCCCTGCTGGATTTTGGACTTGTGTTGGTCTCAGTGTTTTGTATTACTCTGTTGTTTGCAAATTTTGGAATGGTAATGTTTATCTTGTGCCTTCGAATGTTGGATCTGTTTAACTCTTATTTTGTACCAGGGTTCACATTTGTTGTTTATTTTGGATCTTGGAGGAGACTTGAGACTTGGAATTTCCAGCAGTGCTGAAACTTTTGGGACTTTGGCAACTCAAGATGGACTAAAATGTTTTTTTTTGCACAAAGGGATGTGCATGAGACTTTGGGGATCCGGAGATGGAATGTTATGATTTGTGTCTAGCTGCCCCCACAAAGCCTCATGCAGTCATGGGGTGGGGACTTGTAGAGTTTGAGATTAACCCATGATCCACTGAGATTATGAGTGATCCAAGGATGGGATTATGGGTCTGAGTACTGCTGGGATTATGGGTGTGACCTGAGACAGAGCGCGTGAATATAAGAGAGACAGAAAAACGGACTACCTCTCTGTTGCCATTGTTACTGTTCTCCTGCCATGAACTGCTACTCTGTGCCATGTGCCAGTCTGCCTTGGAGCTGAGTATGGACTGAAATCTCCAGAAAATGTGAGCTAAATAAACCTTTCCATCTTTCAAAAACAAAAAAAATCCTTCACATAACACATCTAATCTGAAAATGCAAATTTTATTTCAGATACCCAAGTACTGAAGGTATAGGGGCTGACTACAGATTTTGAATCTTTTCCTGAGTTTAATTATTTAATTCTTTTTATACCTCAAACTTAGCAGCCAGGCCTTGAACTTGCTTTACCTTTCAGGTGAGGATAAGGCCAGCACTTTGGCACAGGAAGAGAAGATATATCTACCTACACTCAGTTCAAGGAAATGTAGGGGGGGAGTGGAGGGTGGGGAAGGGCAGATACTGTCCAAACTTTAGGGGGTTGAAGGACAGTGAAAAGGTTTACAATGCTTGCTATGCAGAAGGAAAACTCTAGAAAGAAAGCAGAGATGACACCAGGAGGCTACAGGCCCTATGACAATTTTGTCAAGTTTGTCTTAAAGTGAAGTCCAAGATCAAATTAACAAATGGTTAACAATCTGGACCAGTTTTCAAAATTTCTCTTTATTAGATTAAGGAAGATTTCAGGAAATAGGGATAATCTTTGCTCATGGATAGGAAAAACTAACATTGTGAAAATGGCTATACTACTAAAAGTTTTATACAGATTCAATGCAACCTGATTAAAATAAATTTATGATACTTCACAATGGAGAGAAAACATTCCTAAAACTCATCTGGAACCAGAAGAGGCTTACAATAGCAAAGGCATCTGGGCAACAAAGGAAAGGTAGGAAACATCACAATCCCTGATTTATACTACAAAGCTACTGTGATAAAATCAGCATGGAACAGATTAGGAGATACAGACACAGCTACAAACACACTCAGCTGCCATATCTTTGACAAAGGGGCAAACATGTTCCCTGGAAGAAAGATAGTCTCTTTAATAAACGCTGGAAAAACTTGTTTTTTCCAAATGCCAAAGACTAAAACTAGACCCATGTCTATTACCATGCACTAAACTTAAGTCACAATGGATGAAATATCTAAATATTAAAACAGAAACACTAAATCTGCTGGAATAGAAAGTAGGTAGAAATCTTGAAGACACAGGAAAAGGCAGAGAGTTCATGAACAGAAAACCAAACTTCAAAGGAAATATTTCAAAGACTCAGCGACTGGAATCTCATCTAATTGAAAACGTTTTACACATCAGATGAAATCACCAAAGAATATAATTAAAACCCACAAGTTGGGAAAAATTATAGCCAACTGTCCCTCCAAGAAGGACTTGTATCTAGAACACATAAAGAAATAAAAAAAATCATGTCCCCCCACTTCAAAGACCCAATTAAAAGATGGGCATCTGAGATGAATATACACTTGTCAGATGAAATATAAATGGCTAATTTATATTTATATGTTCAACCTCATTGGCCACTCAGAAGATGCAATTTAAAACAACATGGAGATACCATCTCACTCTAGAAATCCGAAGCCCAAAGACAGGAGGAAATTATAAAGATAAGAACAGAGATTAATTCAATTGAAACAAAGAAAACAATACAAAGAATTAATGAATCAAAAAGCTGGTTCTTTGAAAGATTAAATAAAATTGATAAGCCCTTAGCTAACCTCATCAAAAAGAGGAAGAAAAGACTCAAATTCAAGGAATAAGGAATGAGAAGGGTGACATTACTACAGACTCAGCAGAGATTCAGAGGATCATTAATAGCTACTTTGAGAATCTTTACTCTCACAGAATTGAAGACACAGATGAAATGTACAGA
>PVKN010028305.1:0-13271 GCA_004027915.1 Capromys pilorides
TTTTTTTTTTGTGGGGCCAGGGATTGAACTCAGGCCCTTGTGCTTGCCAGGCAAGTGCTTTTTCTACTGAGCTATCTCCCTAGCCCCTGTGAATTTCCTTTTGATGCTTATAACATATATATCAGCTTATCTTTGTCGTGTTATATTCCTGTTATAGGTTCTGTAATTTTTCCCTCTTTTTAATTATTTGCTCTGCCATGTCTTCTCTTACTGCCTAGGAAGGAGTGCATCAACCAGGACTTTCTCTTTTATTTTATTTATTTTATTTTTTTGTGTGTCTGAGACAGGGTTTCATTATGCAGTTCAGGCTGGCCTTGAGCTCACTTTGTAGTCCAGGCTGGCCTCAAACTCACAGCAGTTCTCCTGCCTCAGCCTCCCAAGGGCTGGGATTACAGCTGTGTGCCACCACACTCAGCTGGAGTTTCTCTTTTTGGAGATAACTGAAAATTCCCTTTGGTGCAACTCGGTTATAGGCGCCCTACTTCAAACTGATCCCAGATGGACAAGAAATGTCTGTGCAGGGAAATGCAGGGACACACAGTGCTAAGTTTAATGTGAGTAGGCAGTCGTTGCTGAAGGAAAAGTGGGGGAAAACAAAGACTGTTCACCAGATTTCCAGGAATGGCAATGACTGGTAGCCTGCTCTTTTCAAAATAAACCTGGATCTGGAGCTGACCACCTTGTTAGTTGCTCCATTGGATGCCGGGATATAGCACACAATGGTATTTGTTTGATTTGTTGTAATCAGCTTGCTAACTGCAGGTAACAGGGACAGATCTGGCCTCCAGAGAAGTGGAGAACGGGAGACATTGGCTGTGCTGTGTCCCAAGGTCGTAACGGCCCTGAAGTGGGAGAACATCAGAAGGTTGGGTGCTTTCCTGTGATGTTGAATTCCATTTCTGGTCCTGATCCCTGTGCGGAGAGCAGCTCCCTTCACACACCTGCCAGCTGGGAAGCCTTGCCACTGGCCTTGAGTGACAGGGCCAGTTGGTATTGGACCGGAATCTGTAAAGTTGTGAGGCTAAATAAACCAAGAGGGAGGTGGGCTGGAATCTCAGGCACTGAGTTTTATATGAGGTGCCATAGGAAATCCCTGAACAGAGAATATGCTGCTGGGATTTTATTTGTAAAAGTCTAGTTAGTCTGATTTAGGATACGTTTTAGAAAGTCAAGGGAGAGATTTAGAAATCACTAAAAAATCTGTACCTTAAGGGGAAAAATAGAGTAACTGAAGTGATGGGGTTAGGGACCATGTAATACACATGGTAGTGTTTTCTCTGGGCTTTTAAATATGGCTGGGATTTGCCAAGCAGAGATCTGGAGAGAAGGGAGATTTCTAGAGTAAAGGGGAGGCAAAGACATGGAAGATGAGCGGCATGAGTTGGGAAAGGACCAGTCTACCTGGTGTGATGGGAGTGTAGGTAAGGAGAGGAGCACATATTTTTCTATTCAGTTATGCAGGGTCCATGATTTTAGGGATTTTATTTATGAATCTAGAAGTTTCATTCTTTATTTTACCTATACATGTATCTAGATGAGTGATCTTCCTAGTTGTTGATTTTGTTTGGTGGAAAAATTAACTAGATTCATAGTACCCACTGTCTATTTTGATGTTGGAGTCACTGGCATCTCATATCCCCTGACACAGCGTGCCCAACCAGAGTGGCTATGTCATGGCTTCTCCCTACAATCCTACCCCTTAAGAGTTCATGCCTTAGCTGGACTTCTTGTAATTCATTCACTCATTCGGTACCAAGCATCCACTGAACATCAGCACTGTTGTAGGTACTGTTTAACCTGGGTGAGTGGGAGAGGTTCCCCCTCACCCTGTGCTTTGGTGGTCCTGATGAGTAGGCAGCACGTGCCCAGGGTGGGAGCTCCTGTGAGGAAGTGGCATTTAAGTGAGGCCTACGTGATGACTGGCACAGGGCCATCAGCAGTGGACACGGAGAGACAGGGCTGGGCTCCATGAATAACACAAGGAGCAGTGGAGAGGAAGCCAGGTAAGCAGTGTCCTTAGTGTGGGTTGTACCCTGTCATCATCCAGGTGGCTCAGGCCACACACAAGACCAGTTAAGTCAGAATCTTGATGGTAGGACCCGGGCATTAGAGTGTGAAAAAGTTCCCCAGGTGAGGGACCTTGGATTTATGCTGATTATCCTGGGAAAATGTTTGAGGGGAAGTGACAAAATCCCATTTTCCTTCTTTAGCAGGTCATTTTGAGTTGGTATAGCCTGCAGGGCAGAGGATGTCTTCAGGGACACAAATTGGGTGGGCTGAGTGGCCATTTACTGAGTTAGAGACAACTAGACAACTAAAGGAAAGACAGGCTTCCTGGTGTGGAGAGGGGAGGGGATCACTGGTCCCAGATCACCAGTCCCTTCCCATTGTCCCCCACCCCACCCCAGGATGTAGCTTATAGGACACGCCCCGACTTCCTATAGTCCACACATGTAATGCTGCGCCGCTGGGCTGCATTGTCTAGTAGGAACCATCTGTCTTTCAGCAAATTCCCTGTGCCCAAGTTGGTATTATGAGCACTAGTTTCATTCTGCAATAAACAGGAATGAAGTGAACATTCTGAGTAATTTTTGCAGTTGTAACTCTCTCCTAGTCAGTATGCCTTGATGAATTTCTTGCTGATTTTCAGAAAAGCTCTGCTAAGGCTTTCATATCAGGAGGGATGGATGAACATTGTGAATTCAGAAAATTTTGATGTCTTTTTGGAGGATGAGCTTTGCTTTTCTGCCATCTTCTGTTCTTTGTTTCTTGCTAGCTGGATGGGAAACACCATCCTACAGTAATAAAAACCTGAAACAAAGATCCAACTGGGTGGAAAGTTAAAGTCCAATAAGCTTAAAATAAATTTGAAAAGGTTAATAACTTGGAACCCTTTTTAAGCTGAAGAAAAGACTCATTGTCTTTAAAGTGACAGTCCTGTCTCTCCTTGCATCGTGATGCAGTATACTATAAGTAGAGGTCCCCAGACACATGCCACTACTCTCCTTCAGCCACATGATTAATCCATGTGTTCACGGCTACCATTCCTAGAATGGAGTGCAGGGCAGCAGGAATTCAAATTTTTTCCTTGCCTTTCAGGGTTCTGGAGTCTATTGGAGATATACACAGACTTTCTTCTTTTGAGTTTTTGAAACAGGGTGAGTCTCACTCTGTAGTTCAGGCTGGTGTTAAACTGACTACATACCTCGCCTCCGGTTTGCAGTGATCTCTTTGTCTCATTCTTCTGAGGGCTTGGATTAGAGGTGTACACACCACCATGTCTGGCTAATGCCTGGCTTGCTTGAACATGTAATAACCAGTGACATTAGATGTGACTACATGCTTATTATGCAGATGAGAATAGAGGACCACAGGGTGGTCAGGCAGGAAGAGCCGAGAGGTCCTAAAGACCTTTGGGCCCTAAGGTTTGGCTCTCAGCTACTTGGGTATCTAAGTGATAAATAGAACCTTACTTGGTGTTCCTTGTTAACATTTAAGACTCACTGTTCAGTGCTGCTAGTACATCTGTGCATAAGTCATAGAGGCCAAAGGTCTGCTTCCTACCCCTGTGCCCGGCTGTCGATTCTGCTTTCCAGAATCAGCGCCGTGACTCGTTCCTTATAAACCTCCCCACAGGTAACGCCAATCTTTTTTTTTTTATTGCTAAAACAGGAAAGAAGAAGTGAACAAAACAAAACAAAATAAGTCAGTTTTCCTGCTGGGTGCCATAGCTGTGCCGTATTAACTTCTTAGAGAAATGCAATGAGATTTGTTATGTTTTTGATTTTTCCTTCCAGAAATATTTGCTTTTGCACTGATTACAATGTTAGTGGCTAGAATGAGAGCTACTTGGACCCCTCTAGCTCTGAGCCACGTTCTATTGAACGGCATTCTGTGCTAGAGCTTCAGGGGGCCCAGCGATGAGCCAGGGAGCCCCAGCCTTCGCTGCAGGGCTGTTGGGGCAGCGCTTCACGTCCACACGGTAGCATGGTCTCAGAATAATCAGCCAGTTCTCATTTTTTTTCCCCAGTAAAATTTGTTCTTTTTTTTCCCTTGTCTTTTTTTTTCCCTTCATCCTTTGGAAAAACACTGATTAGTGCCACAAGTTCAGGAACAGAATTATGGGAAAACTACTTTGAGACTGTTTCATTTAGGAACTTCTTTTCTGTGGAATAGTCCATGACTGCCATGTACGACTTTAGCAGAATATCTTGGTGCAAATTGAGGAACTGCAACCAGTTCTCCTTAGTTTGGGAAGCATTAACAGAGATGTTTTGAAAGTGATAGAAATTGACATTCCCTTAAAAGGTAAAAAGCAGTATAAAAGAAACATAATTTTGGGGAGATAGCTAGTAAATATGGAAAACCCAAAACATCTGCTTGTTCCGCTTGTCATTGCTTGTTCTCTGACAGCTCACACCGGCCAATTTCCTAAGTCTCTGGAAGACTTTGAGACTCTGTTCCCAGAAGCTTTCCCTGGTGAATCTTATGATTCCAGGGCCTGGCTTAGCAGCTCGGCTGTCCCGCTGTGTTTTGTCTTCTGTGCTCTGCCTGCTACCTGGGCCTAATCGCAATGTCTTTTGCCGCATATGATGTAGTAAAAAAATGTAGTGTTTTAATGATAGGAACGCTGGAGGGAATGCTTGGTGTAGTTAAAGACACTGCTTTTTCTGATTAAAAGAAAAGCTAACAAGTTCCAAATTTGTGACCAGATATATATATATATATATATATATATATATATATATATATATGGATGGAATGTCCTATTAGGCTGTATCAGATCTGGTGTCTGGCCACCCTGGAACCTTCCTCCAGCTAGTTTCTGCAGTCTGCAGTTCCTTTACTGAATTTGGCAAAGCTTTCAATACTCATTTTTAGTTCTTATTCTACCTTTGGCCAAGGCTAAAATGAACTCCAAGGTGAAACTTGTCCTAGTGAAGATGGTCTAGTGTGACTCCTCTGTAAGCACTACCCTCCTCTCAGAAGATGGGTGCTTCTGTGTCATTGGCCTGAGCCACCCTTTGCTGAGAGGTGGAGAGCCAAACCTTCTAGAACATAAGCCCCCTGAAGGCAGTGAACTTGTCCTATTCATCTCTCAGTTCTTAGTGCCTAGCACAGTGCCTGGCATTACAGAAGAAACTGGTTGATGAAAGCCGTGAACTCTTCCTGCAGGGAGTCCTGGCGACAGTGGCTCCAGTTAGCCATCCAGGACGTGTGTTTCAAGTAACTGCGCTCAACAGAGCTTGGGCGCATTCCCATGACTCCTTCCCCTCACAGGTGCCCAGCCTCGGCCTTTCCATCTGGTCCTGGGCAGGAAGCCCATGGCCTGTGCTCTCCAAACTGTCAAATCTCACATTTACAAGGGACCTGGTTTCTTCATGTTTTTCTGTAGTTCCAAGTTCCAGCTATAATGGGCAAATGATCCCAGAAAACTTGTCTAGGGATTTCTTCATATACTTTGCCTTCAAGAGATTGGATGAAATGTTAAACTACTGGTCTATGTTTTGGGTTCTTTTAAGCCTTAATTTGAGCCACTTCCTATGTAAGAAAGGAGTCTCATTCCCTTTGGATTCTTCAGGCTCCACTCTGTTTCCTCAGCCTGTTGCCAGTAGGTTGTGCTGTGATGCCTTGCGTTTAGTTTGTTACATTGTGCGTACATTTGTTCTGTTTCCCTGTTACATACCCTTCCCCTGTTTTCAGCCACCGTCTAGTGATGTTTACTCTGTCAGGTGCTGTGCGGAGGGCTTCAGATCCTGCAAGAATTGTGTTCAGCCTCAGCACCTGTTTGTGGAGAGTGACATTGTTTTGCTTTTATAGGCGTGGAACCTGTTTTAGAGGAGAGACATTCCTAAGGATTTAGTTAGTAAGTGGTGGAGCTGGGCTTGGAGTGTTGGCCTATTTAGTTTAAAATCCTTGGTCATCATGTTTTACACTTAGAGAAAGACAAGGTTGAAATTGTCTACTTTTAGCAGCCACCAAACTAATTCCAGAGGATTTCATTCATTCATATGACACCCTGCTGCTTCTTGTGCTTTGAAATGTTTTTTAAAAATATGATCAATACAAATCCTCTGAAGAGATACACAAGCAAATCAAATTAAGCCTCACCAGAGATATCTTTAATTATGATAAACATGTGGTAAACCTTCTTCTTCTTCTTCTTCTTCTTTTTTTTTTTGTACCAGGGATTGAACCTAGGCTTTTGTAGTGAGGTATATATCCCAGTCCCTACCACACTTCTTAAAATTTTAAGACAGGGTTCTGCCTAGGTTGAAGCTGGCCTTGAACTTGTGATCCTACTGCCAGATTCTACAGTGGCGGGGGTTACAGATGTGCCCCAGTGCACCGTGACTAATCCTTCTATAATTCTCATGCAAAGAATTAAGTACATTATATTAGAGACACTGTTGAGGGCTAACACATTTCTTTTTAGTATATCCAAAGTTGTGTGCTTACTAAGACCCATTTGCTTTTTCTTTAGTTCTGTTTATGCCAACTGAACTTATTGTAATTATGAAATATAATTAAATACTGCATAAACCAGTGAAATCTTAGTATAAAAATATTGTTGTCTTCAGTAGATGTAATGGTTTAGCAAAATATGATAAAGATAAATCTCTAAAACAATTTCTTTGAAATTCAGAGTGGGTGGAATAATTGTGAAAGGTTTGAAAAGAAATGTTAAAAGTCATGAAAGATTCGACATTCATATTGCTTCACATATTCACATTTTCATTTCATGTTGAAGAGCCTAGAACTGAAAATAGAGAAAATAGATTATGAAAATGATTCATGCAATGATGTAGCGTTCTAGTCAGCAAGTACTGAAATCTTTAGTGCCAAGTCAAAAATGTTTTGGGCAACAGGAGTGTGTGTTTTAATGACTCTTCAATTCTGTCAGCTTTTATTATTTTTATTATCTTTTTATGCATTTGCTACAGGGTCTCACTATGCCGTTCAGACTAATAGTGGTGCTCCTGTTTTCAGCCTCCCCAGCAATGGGATCACAGGCAAGTGCCCCCACACTGGGTCTCAGCTGCCGGCTCAGGGCACCAGGGGGCAGAGCATGTGGTGCCCAGGATTGAACCCCAGTTCCTGCACTTGCCTAAGCAGGCATTTAGTCTGTTGAGCTATCAAAAGCCCCATTAGCTTTTGAAATTAAGCAAGTTCTATTCCTAAGTGGGCTTGATAAAAATGCTTCTGGTGTGTCATGGCTTGTAAATAGTTGTCCTCCCAAAGCCTCTTGTAGGCATGAGGCAGCTCCTAGAGTTTTTGATTATTGTGGGTGTGGATGCTGCACCTGCCCCGGGGCAAGTAATTTGTATTACAATGTAAGGAGGGAAGAGAAGCTAGCTAGCCACCTGAGCTGCTGCCACTCCTTTTGCTCTCTGCTCTTTGAGGCCACCATGAAAGGCAGCCCTCTGCCATGTGCTGCTCTGCCTTGGAGTCAGTTGAGTGTGTACTGAAACCTCCAGTAATTGTGAGCCAAGTAAACCTTTCCTTCCTTCATTTTGGAAGATGGAAACATTTTTTTTTTTTTTTTTTTTTTTGCAGTACCAGGGATTGAACTCAGGACCTAGAGCTTGCCAGGCAAACACTTATTCCACTGAGCTATCTCCCTGGCCAGCTCCTTCCTTCATTTTTTTTTTTTAATTTATTTTTA
Source organism: Capromys pilorides (assembly GCA_004027915.1). Taxonomy (NCBI): domain Eukaryota; kingdom Metazoa; phylum Chordata; class Mammalia; order Rodentia; family Capromyidae; genus Capromys; species Capromys pilorides. The sequence goes on from PVKN010028305.1 coordinate 7,667, forward strand.
TTTATTTATTTATTTTCCCTTCCTTCATTTTGGATGCCGGGTATTTGTTGCAACAATGAGAGAAGAGTAACTGAGACATGGGGTTAGAGGTGTAGCTCATTATTGCAATGCTTTCCTAGTATGGTTCAATCCTTAGTTTTAAGGGTAGAAAATGCTTATACTCTCTTTAAAGAAAATTGTATACTTTTCTGAGTGGCCTTTTCTCCCAGTTAATATAATGTGGACATGCTTCCGTGTTATATTAAGATGAAAGTACCTTATAGTAAAAGGGCAGTACGAGCAGAGAAGTGCACCCATCCTACATGTTCAGCTCCATCCCAGTGAATAAACATAACACATCCCTGTGACCATTAGCGAGGTCAGTCAGCTTGTGCATGACCCTCACAACACTCCTGTGGCCTTGTTCTCCCATCAGAGATAATGGCTATTTTGTATATAACGTTATACTGTTTTTTAACTTTATGTAAATGAATGTATGGAGTATTTTGTTTTTGACTTATTTTACCTAGCGTTTGCTTATGAACTCCATTTAGTTTCACTTTAATATGTATTATTCTTCCATTCATTTCTCATTACTGAATATCATTCCACTGATAGATACCCTAGTATTTGCCCATTTTGTTACTGATGGCCATTGGGTTTGTATAGTTAGGGGTAGCTATTAACATTCATCTACCTGATTTTATCACATGTACAGATTTTTGAATTGTCTGTTTATAAATCTAGGGATAGAATTAGAAGTTCTCATCAGCTTTATGGCATGCTACTATAATTATTATACTAGCTGGGGAGATAGCTTGGCAGTCTAAGCACCTGCCTGGCAAGTGCAAGAACCTGGGTTTGATCCCTCGTACCACATGCCATGCCAGCCCTGGAACCCCAGGCGCGCTGTGACGGCCCTGAAACTGGGCATGATGGTGCAGGCCTGTAATTCTAGCACTGAGGAAGCTGAGATAAGAGGATCACTAATGAGGCTGAACTGTGTAGGGACAGCCAGTATCAAATTAATAAATAAATAAAAATTTAAAGAAAATGGTTGTATTAAACTACAACTGTATCACCACTACATGTTAGCTCTTCTTGTTTTACATCTTCGGCAACACTTGGTACTGTCCTTGGGTTGTGGTCATCCAATCTCGTGTACGTGTTATAGTGTCTTGTGATTTTATTTTTCATTTTCCTCTTAGTCAAGGAGATTGAAAACTTTCAAAAACCAGACTTATTGATCATTTGGGTATCTTTGGCATGTGTGGATTTGACGTGTTCAATTATTTTCTGTACTTTCTTGTAGGATTGTCAGATCTTTTCTTATTTACTTCTACTCCTACATCTTAGATATAATTCGTTTGTTGGCTACGTGTGTTAGAAACATCTTTTCCCATTTTGTGGCTGCCTTTATTACTTTCTGAATAGAACTGGTGGAGGTTCTCAATTTTAATGTTCAACTTACCGATATTTCTCTTTGTAGTTAGTGTTTTGTGAGTACTCTATAGGATAACCTTTGTTTATTGCCAAGGTCTTGAAAATGTTATTGTCTATCAACTTTATTATTTTAACTTAGAATGTTTGACTTTATTGTTTTAACTCTTAATGGTAGGTTTCATTTTATTCCATATTGGTAACTAGTTGATCAAGTAGTGTTTATCAGAAAAGATTGTTGCCGGGCATGGTGGCACATGCCTATAGCAAGACCCAGTCTCAGAAAGACAAAAGAAAAGAGAGAAAAACAAAAGAAGATTGTTCATTTCTCATTGTTCTGCAGTGCCTCTTTTTTCATAAGCCAAGTGTCCCACATATGCATCATCCTGCTTCGAGCCCTCTGTTCTCTTCCATTGATGTATTTGCCTTGTGCTACTAGTATGCGTCGAACCCTGTAGCATGGTAAACCCTTTGGCACTGCTAAAGAATCTTGTCTGTACTGGACCATGCCCACTGCTAAATAAAGTTTAGAATCGTCTTGTTAACTTTTACAAACTGACATTTGAAGGTATTTTGACAGATTGTTTTGAATTTACATCTCAGGTTCTTTTCTAATCAAAGACATAGGAGAACTGACATTTGTATAGTATTATGCCTTCAGCTCAAGCATAGGGACTTTGTTTCCATTTACCTGGGTCTTGTTTAATTCACCTAGTGTTCATGTTGTAGTTATGTATTTTAATGTAATTTTTTTGTTTGTTTTTCAAGATGGAGTCTCTATGTGTATTCCAGCCTGGCCTTGAACTCACTTGAGCCTATGGTAATCCTTCCACCATGAGTGCCGGCACACACCACCACAACTGGCTTTTAACATAATTGTTTTCAGTGCTAAAAAATATTTTATATGTACCAAGATTTATTTAATCAGTCCCTTTGTGCTGTAAACTTAAGTTGTTCCTATCTGTTTCATCATTAGAAGTAGTGTGATCATGCACATTCACGCATATACGTTTTCACTACCTTTTATCTTCTTAAAATTAACCCTGAAGCTGGAATGTCTGAGTCATACAGCATATATCTTCTTCTTCCCCTTTGAACTGTATCAATTGTAAACTCTTTCCAGAGTCGCAGCAGATTCCATTCCTATGAGTCCAGAGAATTGAGTAATTCCTACCCCCCAGTATTTTCCAATTTAATAGGAAAAGTCATAACTTGTATTTTCAGTTTAAATTTTGCATTGCCAGTAAGGTTGGACAGGTTCTCTTTTGCCGACTTGTAGCTCTCTCATGAGTAGCCTGCTCATGGCTCTTGCAGTGCATTTCTCTTTTCCTTGTTAATTAGTAAGCGCAGCTGCTGCTCTATCAGTAGTGCTCTTTCACACATCAGTACAGTAAATGAAGTAACTGCACTTTTGTGCTTAGTACACCTTTGCCGAAGACCAAAAGCAGAGAGTCCCGTGCTGTGCAACCCAGGCTGTGCTTTTTCCAGAGGTGTTTCTGTCCTTTGCATACTGGGCAGTGCCATAGCAGCAGTCTGCTTGTTGTCAGGGACTGTCAGTGAGTGAACAACAAAGAAGAAAGAAAGATAATAGAGTAGCGTGAGAAGATCCCTCAAATTAGGAGAAGCTTGCATAGGTGCATCATCCAATCGCTTTCTATTCAGTGACCTTGATAAAGCTACGTATTCTTTCTGAGCCTTACTGTTCTAATCTACGTAGAGAATAAACTTATATTCCTGTGTCTCCCAGAGCTGAGGTTATATACGAAGAGCAGCGTACAAACAGTAAAATCTGTGCAGTATGGATTATAATCCTAGTAAGTGTGGTGTGCATGTACCAAGATGAATGCTTACTTTATTAAACTTGTCTTTGGATGTAACCTAATTTGTGAAACATTCTTCCTATCAAATATCCCTCTGGTTCTGTGGTTCATACTGATTTTCCTAAGTCCTTTAGAAAGAAATGGGTTGTTATTTAAAAAATCAAGTTGATGTTGATATTATTACTTATTTATTTTGTGAGACACAGTCCTGCTCTGCAGTTCAGGTTGGCCTTGAACTCACTTTGTAGCCCAGGCTGGCCTTGGACCTGCAGCCATCCTCCTGCCTCAGCCTCCCGAGCGCCGGGATCACAGGAAGGTGCCACTTTGCCTGGCAAGTTGATGTTTTGCCATTCTTCAGGGTGTGCCAGTGGCTTATTAGCTTTGAGGGCAGCAGGCTTCTGTCTCTCATACTGACAGCTGTTACGAGCTCATTAGCCACTGTTCAGATAACAGTCATTTTGATCTATGTGAAGGCGCTGCATGAAAAGAGTATTGAAGCTGGAAATCTATATTGTGGACCTTTAAAATGCACTCTTCCTGAAAGAGGCAGGACAAATTTGCATCCCAAAGGATAACTTACATCTTTCTTTTCTTTTTTCTTTTTAAGTTTATTTCTTTTTGGTACTCTTGAAGCCAAGTAACTGTACCTCTGCCACCACCTTTTCTCTTCCTTTCTCCTTCTGACACCTCATAGTGGAGGCTGGTCTTCCCATCCCAGAATTAATTAGCATGCAACTCTTTGTCTAGTGACAGGAGAGCACTGCTTTTTCAATTAGCATTTAAATGTCACTCTTAATGATGTTAGATTGACTCTTCTAAGGGAAAATTAAAATGGTGTAGTCATCTCCTGCTTGTTTCCTAGAGCACATTATTGGTATTCGTGATGATGTGGTCTTCGTGGGACTTTTCATCTTCCACAGCCACAGGCTGAGTGAGGTTGCGGTGGAACCAGGCTGCAGCCTAGCCAGGTTCCTCCCTTCTCCCTTTCCCTACCATATCTCCCCTTCCCGTCCCTTATCTATCCCTACTCTATCCCCTCTTCTCTTCCCTTCCCTTCCCCTTCCTTCTCCTCCCCTCCCCTCCCCTCCCTTCCCCTCCTCTCCCCTCGGTCTCATTCCCTTCCCTCTGGTTTCCTAGACAGACCTGCTTGCTTTGGCCTCTGCTGATTCTCAGTAACACATTTATCATGTTAATTTTCTATTATTATTAAGTTTATTGGTAGGAGTAGCCCCTGCAGAAAGTGTTAGCAACAAGGAAAGGTGCCAGGTAGCAAGGACAGCCAGAGTGGCCCAAAAAATAGAGAAGATGAGCTTAGGAGCCCCGAATCCATGGGTTCTGATCTCATCTGTGCCAAGTGGGTGCTGTCTGGCACTGAGCCGGTTCCTCTCCTTCTTCGAGGTTCAGTTTCCTCATCTGTGAAATGCAAACGATAATGTCTGTTAGAAAGCTTACACATGGCAATATATGTGTAGGGTTTCCTTTGTCAGAGCTCCTTACAGGTGTATAGCCTTGTATATGTCATTGGTGTGGGTCGCCTTGGCTGGTTGTTGATGTGCATAGAGAAAAATTAAAAACAACAACAGCAACAACAACAACAACAACACAAAGCACCTGACCAAAGCCCAAGCCATGATGAAGTCTTCAGAGATCTTAGTGGTTTAATTTAGGCTATTTCCTGCTGGATGTGTCAGGAAAGCCACGTTCCATGCATGCATTCAGGGACCCAGGCTTCTTTCATTGAGTGGCTCTGCCATTTGGGAAAGCCTGGATCCCCTCTGGGCTCCCTGTCTGGTGAGGCCAGGCATGGAGCGCACCCCTTTTACTCTTAGTCCATTTGGCCAAGTGAGAATAGCTCGTCTGACATCTCCTTCTCCCCTAATACCATACTGCCTTTCTTTATGTGTGTGTGTGTGTGTGTGTGTGTGTTGGGGGGGTCGTACTAGGGATTGAACTCAGGACCCTGGACTTGCCAGGCAAGCGTTTATTCTACTGAGCTATCCTCCTGGCAGTGCCCTCCTGAGAGAGCAGCTCATCTGGGTCCTGCAGTGCCTTCTGCTGAGGGGTGCAAATGCAGGCTCTGGGAGCTCTGCTGACCCCGCTGCCTTCAGCACACCCAGTTCCTCCTTGCCTGGCTCCTGGCTCCTCGGCTCATTTTCTCACACCTCCCTTGTGTTCCTCATAGTATGGCATCCTGTGAGGAGTGTTTGCGTTGTTTTAAACTCTAACTTTTTAAATTCTGAAAGTATTCTCATACTAACAATTTAGTTACTATAGGAAATGTATATAAAATATAAAGCAGCTGTTTCTTTCCATCAAACTTTGAATCCTCATTTTAAAAAAAACCATGTCTTTCTAGACTTTTAAAT
>PVKN010028306.1:0-13284 GCA_004027915.1 Capromys pilorides
ATCTGTAGGCCCAGCGACTCGTGAGGCTGAGGCAAGAGGATTACTTGCGTCCAGGGGTTCAGGGCCAGGCTGAGCATCATAGCCATACCCTGTCTCCAACCAATCAGTCACTCTGTCCATATGCCATAAATAAATCATGTGTAGCTTAGACAGGATGTTTGCATGTCAGTCATATTTCAAGCTGGAAAAAGTCAAATGCGGTTGCTTCTGGGGAGAGGTGAAAGATTAGGTTTTTTTCCACAGAATTGTTTAAAATATTGACTGCTTACAATTATATGTACACATAAAAATACAACACAATCCAGCTTTTTACATGGGAAGGTACCTGTGAAGTTGCAGGCTGGCAATACTGTCATATTAATGAAGCTGTTAAAGAAATTTTTCGTTCACTTATTTTGATTACTTTTTTTTTTTTTTTTTTGCGGGACCGGGGTTCAAACTCACGACCTTGCACTTGCCAGGCAGGCATTTGTGCCATGGAGCTATCTCCCCGACCCTGTTCACTTATTTTAAGTGTTCTTTTTAGCTTTCAGTTTTTAATGCTATTACCTCGATGAAGTCATTACTAGGGAGAGTTTCAGATTTCACCCCTGGTAATTTTAATTCTTGTATGTTTTTTCCCAGATTCATTTTTTTCTCCAGTTTATAGTCAAAATTTGGTAAAGAGCTCTAATTCAAAAGCAGTGAAAATGGGAACATTTTTATGCAATAAGGGACACCAAGTTAAAAAGTGAAGACTGTGCAGTTATCCAGATGTTTCCAAATATCTCCATGTTGATATGATGTAGATTAAGCATCTGGATGGTTGATTAAAATAACTTTATGTCCAAATGCCTGCTGTCAAGGAGACACAGGCTAAGATTTTGTCTTTCTATAAGAAATAGAGAAATTTTTTATAAGTCAGTGGGACCTTCCGATAATTTTTCTTTTCACTGAATTAAAGAGCGGGCCGCCCATCTGTTCCTAAGTGTTTTGCCTAGCCGGGAATATTTTCCTTAGGTCAGTAAATTGCTTTTAATGATGTAGCATCCGGTGCCTGTCTCCTGGCAGAAATAGTGGCTCTCAAGCTAGGCCATTAGCTATGCAAATACTGGTGAGTGTCTGGGAGCGCTCGCCCGCTCGCAGGGAGCCTTTAGGGGGATAGCGGAAGTGTGTGGCTCCCGGTTGCTGATTCCGAACTGTGTTGCCAGTGGCTGCAGAAAGCTCCTGCGTTGCCAAGTTTGCTTAAGCTCTCCACTTTCTTTCTCTCTCTAGAAAGTCCCAGAAAGAACAGTTTCTTTATGGTCAATGATCAACAGCAATAAGGAGAAATTCAAAAACCCCTTCTATACAAAAGAAATCAATCGAGTTTTATATCCAGTTGCCAGTATGCGTCACTTGGAACTCTGGGTGAATTACTATATTAGATGGAACCCCAGAATCAAGCAACAAGTAAGTGAAATAGCACTGTTACCATACAGCCAGAGCAACCGAATGTTTATTTTTAGGCTTAATATTATTATGCTTTTGAAAACACGGAGCAAACTATCGGAGTCAGATTGTTGTCTTTAAAGTCAGTTTTAATATTAGTTTCAATTAGCTAACCATGTGTTTTGAACTGAAATTCCTTTGCCACTGTGAATGCTATAATTGTTTTTGTTTTTGTGCTGTATCACTGGAGATTAAACCCAAGACCTCACGCTTGCTAGGTAAGCACTCTAGCTGTGCTACAGCCCAGCTAGCCCTTTTCTGTATTTTCTTTGAACACAAAGTCACAAAGTTGCCCAGGCTGGGCTCCACCTTGTGATCATCCTGCCTTAGGCTCCTGTGGAGCTAGGATTATAGGTGTACATCACAACACCCGGCTGCTGTAACGTTTCACTGTAAAGTAAGTCTGTTTAAAGCTCTAGGGTGGCTGGCAAGATAGTTCAGTGGACTAAGCGCCTGCTTAGGTAAGCACGGGGACTGGGGTTCAATCCCCACCTGGCACCACATACCACACTGGCTCCACTCCCCAGCACGCTGAGCCATCCACCAAGACTGGCCATGGTGGCACAAACCTGTAATCCCAGTGCTGACGAGGCTGAAAACAGGAGGATCACTATAAGTCTGAGCTGTATAGTGAGACCCTGTATGAAATACATAAAAAAAATCATAAGGCTCTAGACATTTTCCTAGCCACCACAGAGGTGGCTACCTACCGTCGGATACAGCCATCGACACAGTGTTCTTTACAACACCTTGACTGTGATGATGGGGTGAAAGAGGACAATGCCTTCTGCTCTGTTTCGGGTGTGTATGTTCAGTGAGCTGGCATCAAAGTGTGTGGTGTGAGTAAGACCCCCAGATTGGGCCAAGAGTCTTTATACTGAGCTATAACCCTACCCCCACCCCCTTTTTTTTTGAAGGACCGGGGTTCAAACTCACGATCTTTCACTTGCCAGGCAGGCACTTGTGCTGTGGAGCTATCTCCCTGGCCCCTACCCTAGCCCCTTTTAAACTTTTGTTTTGTTTCATTTTGTTTTGAGGTGGGGGCTAAATTGGGCAGACGAGACGCAACCTTGCCATCTTCCTGTGTCAGCCTTCCAGTGGGCCGGGATTACAGGCATGCAGTAGTGCCCCCAGCTTTAGTGATTTTTACTGAGCGTTTCTGTCTAAAATAAAAAGACACTGAGTGTGTAGCAGACTCAGCCGACCAATTGTCACTCAAAATTGGCAACTTAAGTTTTTGATTTGAGAGACTTTGAACTCAACTCTGGGGCTGCCTGCATGTTTTAGTACAGATCTTTGGCCTTTCCGTTCTCTTCTGCACTGCGCTGCATCCAGAATCAGGAGACAAAATAGCCCATTTGCACTGGCCCAGAATTGCCACCTCTTATGGGCAGTTCTTTTTTTTCTAAGCCCTTTTTTTTTTTTTTTTTTTTTTTTTGTGGCAGGACCGGGGTTTGAACTCATGACCTTACACTTGCCAGACAGGTACTTGTGCTGTAGAGCTATCTTCCCAGCTCCTTACCGGGCAGTTTTAAGCTTCACAACTCCTCAGTCTCCTCAGCTGCCCTTTGTGAAGGCTTACGCATCATCTACTACCTGTTCTCACGGTCGATCCCCAGGTCTAGTCTTGCTGCCAGTGGCTGGCAACAAAGGTCTGGGGCTGCCTCCCGGCCCTAGACTGTTTATTCTGCTAATACACTGGCCCCACCTCACTGAGGAAATGCCCACCTCAAGATGACACCTGCATTTGAAGGATCCTGCCACTCTCATGAAAGGCTTTCATGATTTGGTAATATTGTAATGTGTATTGTTTCAGAAAGTGGTAGAGTCCAAGGCTTGCAAATATCCACTTGTTTCATTTGAGATTTGAGCAGCATATTGAGGGAATTCATTTAGCAGTCATTCTGGTGTTTAAAATACCAAGTTAAAAGTACGTGGGAATTTGCCCAGGGTTCTAACTTCTCTTAAAAAGGATGTGTGCATTTTCTAATTAGAGGTATTTTCTAGGCCACAGAGATAGCTTGGCAGTCTAAGCACCTGCCTAGCAAACGCAAGGAACTGGGTTTGCTCTCCAGTACCCCATGCTGTGCCGGCCCCATGCTGAGCCAGCCACCAAGTCCAGGTGTGTGCCCACACCTGGACTACACCTGACTACACCTGTAGTCCCAGGACTGGGAAGGCTGAGATAAGGAAAATCACTACAACTCCAAGCTGTGTAGCAAGACCCTGTGACAAATAAGTAGAAAGAAAGAGAGAGAGAGAGAGAGAGAGAGAGAGAGAGAGAGAGAGAGAGAGAGAGAGAAGTTGGAAGGAAGGAAAGGTAGGAAGGAAGGAAAGAAGAAAGATTTTTCTAAATGAGCACCATATGTGCCCTATAAAGTAAACCTTTCCTGTCCTTGTCATGGCTTTAAAAACCAGTGGCATTTAGCAAGTATTGACACCTTCTGTATAGATTCTACCACCTTGTACCCATTTGTACCTGGAGAGATTCCTGACACGCAAGGAATTTAGAGCAATTCCCTTCTGAATACAGAACGGTAACAGTGACAATTGTGTAACAAATCAGGTTTGGTTTTGTGTTTGGGGGTTTTGTGTTTGGTTTTGGGAGTTCTGTTTTTGCTAACAGAGTCAAGTTCAAAGGCACATCCTTAGAAGAACTTACTGTGGTATATTTATCTCCCTTATCTCCAGTGTCTTTTGTGTATTTTTATTTGCACACGTGTTTGTTTTTTAAGACAGATCTCGATACATAGTTCAGGCTGGCCTTGAATTGACTCTGTAGCCTAGGCTGGCTACAGAGACTCACTGTGATCCTCCCACCTCAGCCTTTGTAGGGATGGCATATGAGCACCGCTATGCCCGGCTCTGGCATGGGCTTCAGCAAAATGAAACTGGCGCCGATATCAATGCTCATCTGTTTTTAGAGGTTTTTCCTGTGATAAAATCATCGCTCTGTACATTTTCTCAAAGAGAAAGTATCTTCCCTCTATATGGTTTTTCTCAATATGAAGTATCCTAAATACACCTTGATGTGCCCTGTGCTTCATATTTTCATCTACTAGGGACGTACAGCTTAGGAAGAGGTGGTTGCCGGGCCCAGTGGCAATCAGCCCACTCTGAGAGGCTGAGGCAGGAAGATCTCAAGTTGAAGCCTGGGCAACGTAGGGGGACCCTGGGGATGGAAGTCAGTGTGAAGGTTCTGGGATCAGCACTCAGTTCTGCAAATGAGAAAGAGAGAAAGAGACAAAGAGAAAGGAAGGAAGGAAGGAAGGAAGGAAGGAAGGAAGGAAGGAAGGAAGGAAAAAAAAAGAGGGAGAAAGGTAGGAAGGGAGGGAGGGAGGGAAAAAGGAAAGAGACAGAAAACAAAAGTGATTTAAAAAAGAAAAATGATGTGGTCCCTGCCCACATGCGCCCTTCCCGCTGCTGGGTGCAGGCAGGAACGTAAGCTGATGATTGCAATACATGGGGATGAATCTGATAATAGAGGTATGGGAAAAGTACATTAGGGTTTTTCTTTTTTTTTGAAGATTTGCGTATGTTGAACATTATTTCACACAGAAACAGATTTCAGTGGAATCACATAGGACTCGTAAAATCTTGTAGTGTAGGAGCTGAAAGTATAGCTCCATGGTAGAGTGCTCGCCTAGTATGCACAAGGCCCAGGGGTTAATTCACATACCATAAAATGGGTACATCTCTATAAATAGGAATATGTGTGTATGCGTGTGTGTGTGTGTGCGCGCGTGCGTGCGTATGTGCGTGCGTGTGTGTGTGTGTGTGTGTGTGTGTGTGTGTGTGTAAATGTAGACCTGAGAGAACGTACCCAGTCACTTAAGAGTCTAACTGTTGTCCAGTCGTATAAGCCAGAGCTTACAGTTCTGGGCGCCTGCCCATTCAGTACTCTGTGATCTGCAAATGTTGGAAGATGCAAAGTGTACACAGCCCCACTCCTAATGAGCTGTCGAGCTTCAGAAAGCAAAAGCTCCTGGCAATTGCTGCTACGTAAGACTCCGCAGAGTTCATGGGAAGACCAGTGTGTACATTTGCCAGGGTATCGGTGGCAGTTCTGGCACTTACCATGCCGGAAGTCAAAACTCTTGATTAGCCCGAATAGGATCTTGCACTGTGCGTGACCCTCCTATGACACTGGGACCTGCTGCCTTCAGCATAGTTGTCCACCAGGGTTACATGGGCCATGTTCAGATTCTTCATAGCAGGAATGAAAAAGTGAGAACTGGACCAGACAGACATGAATGAGCTGCCTTGGTGGTACTGAAGTGACTTCTAGAAGCGGTAAATGGCATCTGAACAGGAAGATGCTTGACGCCTGAAGTCCTTGTACAACTAGACGGTCACCTGCTTTGGCACTGTGCTGAGTTGACCCACACTTTCCTACCTCATTTCCTGAGGAAAAAGTTGACATTTAATATTTAAAGTCAGTAGATCCCAAATTCTGCTACTTTATCTTTGTATTCTATCCTAAAGGGATTTCTGTTACATCCTCTAAGTGGTTTTTGTCTGTAAGTAACACAACTTTATCTGAATTGTAATTTTTTTTAAAAAAATCGTATTTACTTATTTGGTACAGAGTCTCACTATGCATCTCCAACTTATAGTGATCACCCTGTCTCAGCTTCCTCAGAACTGGGATTATAGGCATGCTCCACTGTGCCTGGTTTCAGTGGTCACCATGGCATGCCCAGGGTTCTGGGGCTGGCACAGCATGCGGTACCAGGGATAGAACCCAGTCCTTGTACTTGCCAGGCAGGCACTTAGACAGCCAAGCTACCTTCCCACCTGAATTATGTTTCTGTTTTCTAAATTTTTTTTTTTTTTTTTTTTTTGCTCTTCTCAAGTATTCTAATTGTACAGATATGCCACCTGCACAAATGGTGTTGTACTGTTTTGGTTTTTTGTGGTGTTTTTGGTCTCATACTACAGGAAGCACTGCATGCAAATTTTACTATTCAAACCGATTCTGAATTCTAATATTCATATGAAAAAAGGAGGCTTTCTGAATGAATCAAGGCCACTACAGAGGAGACTGCTGAGGAAGAACTTACTTGCCCTTTGGTGTGTGGAGACACAGAACAGAGTGGAACGCAGAAATAGACCCAGAATCCCGTAGAGACATACAGAAAGAAGGCAGTGTCCTGCTGCACAGGTGAAAGAGCAGACCGTTCATTCAGGAAGTGCTGTTGACGCTACAAGTCACACAGCATGTCCAAGCCCACGTCCTCAGCTGTCCCCACAGCCACTGCCTCCTTCTGCTGTCCTCCCCTTTTCCATCCACAGACTCCATGCTGCTCGTGCCAGTTACAGTCATCCTGGACTCCCTTCTCTCTCACACCCCTGCCAGAGGTCAGGAGAACGCAGTGTGCTTCTCATGCCCAACACAGCGCTGTGTGGCAGTGGCCTTTTAGCCGGACTCTGAGGCTACCCTTACTTGCCCTGAGCCTGTCCTCCGCATGGCCACCAAGGCAATTCCTATCCATCAGCCTCCAGGTCATACCAGTCCTCTACTCAAAACTCGATCAGGCATCTGCCTGCCTCACTGCGAGGCAAGGCCCAGGTCTCTGCTCGGGCACCCATTCTGCCCTCTGCTTCTCCAATCTCCTGGCCTCCTCTGTCTTCATGCACTTCCAGCCATACTGGTTTCTGCTTTTCCTCAGACAGTCAGGTAGCTGCCTAGCTTCCCTCTTTCTTCAGTGAAGCCCCCTCCGTGCACTGTATTGAGAGGGTAACCAGCCCCCGACACACACACCACCACCACCACCACCACCACCCTCTAGCCCTGCTGGCCTTTTCCCTCGTATACATCAGCTTCAAACAGTCCATCCAGGGATTTTATTCCTTGTTTGTGTGGCTCCCCCTGCTGGAAGATAAGTGTCATAAGGATAGGCTTTCCGGTTCACCGGTCCTGAGCACGCACCTACAACAGCATCTGACCCTCTGCTGACTACGTAGAGAGAAAATGAACAAATCAGCAGGCAGCTTTTACCGGGTTTTAGAGCATTCTTGTTCTGATGCTGTGTATTCACTTCTGGAAGAACCTCCAGGACAAATCTACACTGGGAACTGCAGCGATCGCAGAATTAGGATCGGGAGAAGAGCACTGAGGTACCACTGTGACCAGTGCGCTATGGATGCAGCAATCGCAGTGGAAATGTGGGCATCTCAGTTACTTTCATTGTCACTGGAACACAATATCTAACACAGCTTAAGGAAGAGATGTTTACTTTAGCTGATGTTTTATAGAGGTTACAATCTAGTCAGCTGGCTTCAGAGCAGAGCAGCAGGTTGGAAGGGCCTGGGCAGAAGAATGCTGCTCACCGCATTGCATGCTGGAAACAGAGAGTGGCAAGGGAGGAGCCAGGGAGGGAGTTAGGGCCGACCATGTGAGGCCAGCAGTTACCTGCCTCTTCTGAGCAGGCCCTCCCTCCTAGCAGCAAGTCAACTATAATGCCCCTGTATAATCCAGTCACTTTGTGAAGGTCCCACCTATGACCCCATGAGGCTGTAGGAGGACACCAGAATATAAACCTTAACACTCTGCCCCCAACCCGAAAGACTCATTTATATCTCTGTGCAAATTACATTCAGTCCATGTCTAAGAGTCACCAGTCTTAAGAGTTCCAGCATTGCTGAAAAGTCCAAAGTCCCTCTGAGGCTGAAGGCAAGCTATGAGCTATGACCCCCAGTAATATTAAAAAGAATGTTAAACACTGCTGATATACAATGGCACAGGGAAGAATAGGGAAGTGGAAAAGAGTTGGAACAAAGCCAGAACTAAAGTCGACAGGGCAAACATTGAATCGTGGAGCTCCATGTCCAGCCATGCCAAGCCATAAAGGGCTTGGGTGGCCCCATGTCTTTAGCATTACTGGTGGTTGTAGCCCTCATGGCCTTTCTTGTGGACTGGCTTTTCTCATTTGCTGTGGCTCTCCTCAGACATTCCTAGCTTTTTCAACTTCCTTGGGCCTCTGCTGCACTTTCAACTTCACTCTTACAGCTGGAAGCACTGGCCTCTCAGAGGCACACTATCCTGCCTGGCTTCCCAGGCCTTCTACAATCAGGGTAGAAGCCTCCCCAACCACACAACTCTTGTATTATAAATGTACATATAGCCAGCACCACATGGATGACAACAAGGTCTGTTGACAGAGTTGAAGCAGTAGCCAGGTTCCCTTTAATGGTTCTAGAGGCCTCTGAGTGCCTGGGTGGCTGAACTGTGAAGTGGAGAATCAGTGCTCTGTACAGCTGTTCTTGGGTAATGTACCTTGCAACTTTAGCTTTCTTCTTAAAGCAGTCTTTCCCATTTGCAACCTGCAGCCTGTGAAGGATGGATGTTTCTGGTTCCTGTGTTGTCCTCAGGTGATCTTTTCTGTTATCCTATTGTGAAGTACTTGGCTTTTTAAAATCTTTTCTGTATAACCTTGATCTGCAAGGTTCCACCTTTGCATGGACTGCCTTTCTAGCCAAGCTAAAGACTTTTCAAATAGGCTTTTTGCTCCAGGCTTTCAGCACAAACCTGGCCCAAAGCAGCGAGCAGTATCTATGGTACAAGCTGAACATGAGACTGCCTTTAAATTTCTTTCACTAGATTAATTAATCTACTACCTTTAATATCAGTCTCCCAGAGTAGACAAATTTTCTGCCAAGCATAGCAATGTATGGCCTAGAGTCCAAATGCCAATGGCGCCCTTGTTCCTGACACCTGCTGAGCCTAGTCTTCAGCATCTGTCTTTTTGTTAGCCTTCTGATCTTCTGTACTCCAACGAGAATCTCCTGTGAAGTGTATCCTACAATATTATAGGGCTGTTTCCCTAGCCAGTATCTCCATACCTTTCTAAACTCCCACAAACTAGTTCCAAAAGGTTTGGAACCCCACGGCCACGTAGCCTCACAGCAATGACCTCACTTGTCCAGTACCAAAATCTGTCATAGGTCCTTTCCTTGTCACTGAGATGCAATACCTAACACCACCAAATTAAAGGAGGAAACGTTTGCTTGGGCTCAAGTGTTGTAGAGATCGCAGTCTAGTCAGCTGGTGCCAGGGCGGAAGCAGCATGGTAAAAGGGCCTGGGAAGAGGAAAGCTGCTCACCTCATTGCTTTCAGGGAGTGAACTGTCAGGGGAGATTCTGGGAAGGTGGATACAGACTTCCCAGATATGCCCACAGTGACCTGTCTTTTCCACCAGGTCTTAGCTCCTAACAGCAAGTCAACTGTAAGCCTCTGTAATTCAGTCACCTTCCAGAAGCCTGGCTTATGGTCACAGGAGTCTTTGGGGGCAGTTATCAAGTATAATTACATTTGTACTTGTCCTTAGCCACTTCACTCTATAGCAACCTGTAGGGGATCCAATGGCACTACTTCCTGCAGAAAAAGCTGTTTTGACCGAGCAACTACAAATATGATCTTATGTAAGAAAATGGTATTTGCACTTATAATAAAGTTTAGAAAAGCGAGATCCATCCTGTACTTAGGACGGGCCACAGATTTCATAATTGCAAGATCGAGCCAAGAGACACTTGAGACACAGACACATAGCTGGGTCTCACAGCTTGCCAGTTGAATATACCTCAATGCAGGAGTATTCTAGAAACCACTACACATGCCAAAGGAAGACCTTCAGGTTTTAGTTTAATATCTTCAGATGTTGTTCAGGCTTTCTGGGAAGTTTATTTCTGGTCACTTCAAAACATTAATTTTCTGGAGAAATCTGTCATGCATCCTGTGCAGGAAACTGATTACCTACTGTGCCAGGTGTGATGAACGTATATAATGCAGGCTACAAGTCTCCCTCAGAAACCTTTTGCTCCCTTCAAAAACCCTTAGCCCATCATTCTTATCACTTATTGAGGCATTTCTGGGATACTTATTTCCTGGGTATCTTCATGGGGTGTGATGAAAAAAGACAGTGGTGAATGTGGCTGCCAAGTTCCATCCAACAGCAAGGCAGCTTTGTAAAACTATGGCTGTGTTGCCTCATCCACCCGATTCACTTGATCTGGCGTGGTGCAGCTTCCTGCTCTTTCTCAATGTCAAGGTGACCATGAAAAGTCAATGCTCTGAATCAGTTCAGGACATCACGGCAGCCACAACAGTGAAGGAAAGACATTCGGGAAAGAGGACTTCCACCATTGCTTCAGAAGGAACAATGGGATAAGTGTACTGGGGGTGTGTGTTGTCAGGGGGATTTGTGGCAATGTATCTATTGCTGTAATAAATTGTTTTCAATCGAAACACTTACCATGTTTTTCTGTCACACTCAGTATACTAATGTAGACATTGAGCTAAACATTTTAACATGTGCACTGTGTGACTTATATCGCAACACAAACCTTTAAAAAATGAGCATGCTAGGAAGAATCACATTATGTTACAGCACAACTTCTGCCTTTAAAGTTCTCTATTTACCCATCAAAAAAAAAAATAGCAGCAAAACAGACTATTCACACATTTCTCTATTACGGTGATGTAAGGCCCATGCACTTTTGATTCCCCTTTTTTCAGAGTTCTTTATATATTCTCGATAGTAATCCTTTATCTGAGGAACAGCTTGCAAACATTTTTACCACCCCGTGGGTTGTCTCGTCATTCTGTTGGGGGTTTCTCTTGCTGTGCAAAAGCTTTTTAATAAAATAAGATTCCAGTCGTTGATTCTTTGTGATAGTTCCTGTGCAACTGGGGTCTTATTTATAAAGATTTTGTATCTACCACTGTCTTCAAGAGTTTTACCTATTCTATCTGCCAGCAGTATTGGGTCAGTAATGTTACTTCTCCTAGGCTGATCAGGACTGCAATCTCCTGAATGAGTGTAAGGTGAAAACTAAATAAAAGAAGCAAATGGAATGATTTCAGGGCTCCAGAAGTTTCAAACCCCTCTCACAGAATTTGAGATCCTCTTGGGGCTAAGACCAAGACCTTTTGGGAGCGGCCAGTATTTATTTAGATATCAGAAGAAGGGAGGGGAATACTCAAGAAAGGCAGAACCAGTCAAGGACTTCTCCAAGTAAGGTATTAAGTTCATCCACCCAGGAGTGAGATGGCCGAGGCTACAGTCTGTCTAGTTGAGGTTAGATCCAGGCATCCTTGTGATCATGTCTTATCCTTTGAGGCTTTTGACTTTGCCATCACAGGAAGTCCACTGCCTTTCTCCAGGCAAGAAGCACAGGCCTTGGACAGATTCAGAAGTATGCATGGAAGCCAACTGGTTCATTTCAGTCTTGCTCAGGACTGCTTCATAGTGCTCTCCATCGTAACAGATTTAATGTTTCTGTTTTGATATTTATATCTTCGATCCATTTGGAATTTAGCTTAGTGCACGGTGAGAGCTGTGGGTCCAACTTTAATGTTAAGCATGTGCAGAGACAGTTTTTCTAGCACCATTTATTAAAGAAGCTATCTTTCCTCCAGTGAATGTGTTCAGCACCACTGTCAAAGATCAAGTGGCTGCATATGCCTGAAATTGTTTCTGCATCTTCTAATCTGTTCCACTGATCTTAGGTCGGGTTTTTCTTTCAGTACCACGCTGAATTTATTTTTAATTACAGTACCCTTATAGTATAATTTCAAGTTAGAGATTGTGATGGCCCTGGCCTTACCTTTGTTGCCTAGAATTTCCTTTGCTATTCTAGGTCTCCTCTGATTCCAAATGAATTTTAGGATTGTTTGTTTAATTCTGTGAGATATGCTACTGAAATTTTGATTGCAGTTGCATTAAATCTGTATAACAATTTTGAAAGTAGTACCATTTTCACTATGCTTATTCTTCCTACCCAAGAGTAAGGGATACCTTTCCATTTTCTTTTTTTCTTTTTTTTTTTATTATGACTGGCTCAGCCTGTCCTGGGGGTGGGGCTGGCACAGCATGTGGTGTCGGGGATCAAACCACGGGCCCTGCAGTTGCCTAAGCTTGCCTAAGTAGGAACTTTAGACTGCTGAGCCATCTCACCAGCACCCCCTTCCATTTTCCAATATCCTCTTCAGTCTACTTTTTCAGAGTACTAAAGATTTTGATGTAGAATTCTTTTAGATCCTTCCATAGGTTGATTCCTGGGTATTTCACTTTTTTTAGATATGATTGTGAAAGGTGTTGTTTCCATAATTTTCCTCTCAGTAATTCAATATTTGTGTACAAGAAGGCTATTGATTTTTGAGTGTTGATTTTGTATCTACCTATACAAATCTAGCAGGTTTTTAATAGAGTTTGGGGATTTTCTTATATAGAGTATCATGTGATCTGTAAAGAAGGATAATTTAACATCTTCCTTTCCTATTGTTAATCCCTTTTATTTCTTTCTCTTGTTTGACTGCTTTAGCTAAAGTTTTCGGGACTACTTTGGGTTTTTTGGGGGGACGGGTTGAAATACATTTTACTATTGCTGTTCTGCACCAGAGAAATGACAGCTGAGAAGTAGAGATATTAGAGATGTTTGAAACCTCCACCCTGCGGTGGACTGTTGACCAGGAGGTCCCTGAGGAGGGGCTGCATCTACAGGTAGACACCATATCCAGGACTACTTTAAATACGAATGGGGACAGTAGACATCTTCATCTTGTTCTTGATTTTAGAGTGAAAACTTTCAGGTTTTGTCTATTTATTTATTTATTTATTTATTTATTTTTAAATTTTATTTATTTATTTATTTGTTTGCTTGTTGTGTTTGTTTGTTTCTTTATTTATTCATTTTGTGGCTGGCTCAGCCTGCCTGGTGGTGGCGCTGGCGCAGCATGTGGTGCCGGGGATCGAACTGCAGTCCCCGCAGTTGCCTGAGCCCTCCTAAGCAGGCGCTTTAGACCACTGAACC
>PVKN010028307.1:0-13281 GCA_004027915.1 Capromys pilorides
AAAAAAAAAAAAAAAAAAAAGAAAAATGTAAAGGGTGGGATATAGCCCCATGCAAGGGCCTTGGGGTCAGTGCCTCAGAGCTACAGAGTTTCCTTTGTCTCCCTGACCAGGGTGTCCTGTTCCCATACTGGGGCTGATCCAGCAGCTGGAGCAGGGGCAGCAGCCGTGGACGCTGAGGCTGGGTAAGAGCCCGTGGGCCAGGGTGCACCCGGGAGCCATGGCATGGGGTGGTTGCTCTTCCTTGCTTTGCTGTGCTTTGATTGGGTGGGGTGCGCTGAGGCTTGAACCTGGGGCCATCAGACCAAGCTAGTCCTAGATGGGATCTGAGTGTTACCACCTCGCCCAGGCTGGGCTGAACTTGGAGTCCCTCTGCCTCAGTCTCCCAGGGCACTGGGGTGGCAGGTATGCACCACCTGGGGCCTGTTCTTGGGGTGTTGTGGGACACTGGAGTGTGACAGGTGTGCACTGCCTGGGGCCTGTTCTCGGGGTGTTGTGGGACACTGGAGCATGGAGCCTTCTGTCTCAGGGCTGTTCTCGTCTCCCCACCATAGCACGTTGTCGCTGCTCCTGAGAAGCAGCAGCTTACTAGCTGGAGTCTCTGGGAGCTCTCACCAAACCCCAGAATCTTGAGAGTACATGTAGGAGAGCTGCGTTTCTCTCTCTGCCACCTGAGGTCCCCGGGAACTCCGCACTGAGCTCCTTAGGGACTGAGCCCTCTGTGTGAGCCTGTTGCTGGAAGGTTGTCCCCCAGCCTGACTTCCTCTCCATCTCGGGACTATTATAGACTGTGACGGTGCACTATAGCATCACCTTTGTCTCTGAGGCTGCAGGCCCTGCCCTGTTCTTTTTTTTTAAATTTTATTTATTTTTATTTATTTGTTTGCTTGTTGTGTTTGTTTGTTTCTTTATTTATTTATTTTGTGGCTGGCCAGCCTGCCCTGGTGGTGGGGCTGGCGCAGCATGTGGTGCCGGGGATCGAACCGCAGTCCCTGCAGTTGCCTGAGCTTTTCTAAGCAGGTGCTTTAGACCACTGAACCATCTCGCCGGCCCCCTAAAGATCATATGTTCTTTTTTTTGTTATAGCCAACTGAGCCTGCCCTGGGGGTGGGGCTGGCTCAGCATGTAGTGCCAGGGATCGAACCGCGGTCCCTGCAGTTGTCTAAGCTTGCCTAAGCAGGTGCTCTAGACCACCGAGTCACCTGCCCTGTTCTTCACAGTAACTCCTTGGTGACCAGAGGGATCCACTTTGCCAGGCCAACTGCCCATCCTTCTGTTGACAGCTCCAGGTTCAGAACTTCCCATGCTGCCCTCGGGTCACCACTGCCTCACACAGCCTCGTTGACTCCCTGGCCTTACACGCGTGGTCCTGTCAGGTGCTGTCAGGGGAGACATGCAGTGCGGGGCACAGGTCCCAGGCAGAAAGCTGCTACGTCCCCAGGTCTTTCTTGACCTCAGCCTCAAATCTGGTAGTGTGAGTGTGAGGTGTTGCTAGCCCAGGTGACTCCCCAGGGCTTCCAACCAGGAAATACCTGGAAGCTCATTGTATGAGGAAAACCGACCGAATAATCAGTGGCCTGAGCGGTTCGGGCCTGCTGCACCTGCCCTTCCCGTGGGCCCGCTGTGGGTGCTGTGACTGAGCGCAGGCCTACTCAGGTGGTTGGCCTTTCTTGGGGCCTGACCTTCCCAGGTTTCTGTCTTCAGTGTAGATTGTTTAGCCAGACGTGGCGGCACAGGCCTGTCGTTAGCACACCGGAGACTGAGGCAGGAGGGTTGCCATGAGTTCAAGGCCATCCTGAGTTACAGAGCAAGACCTTGCCTTGAAGAAAAAAAAAAAAAAAAAAAAAAAAAAGACGTTGTTTAGTGATCAGTACTAGATTATAGCATAAATGATTAGCTTGCAGAAATGCCTGGTGTGATCTTAGAAGCCCACCGTGAATTAAAGAAAATGATGCTAGAACTAACATAACACTGGGAGGGCGCATCTGTGGTTCTGAGCAAAGACAGACAGGAATTCTTGGTTATGTTTGGTTTTCGGTTTGCTTTTGTGCTATTGGGGACTGAAGCCAGGGTGTCCTGAGCTACGTCTGCGGCCCTTTTTTGTTTGACTTTGAAATGGGATGTCGCCAGTTACTAGACTGATCTAGAACTTGCCTGCTGCTGTCACCTCCTCCAGGGGCGCAGGGGTGATGACTGCGGCCGCCCCACCTGGCTGAACCGGGCTGGTGCTGGCTTATAGGCCTGCCCGCCACGCCTGGCTGCTGTGCAGTGTGGCTGCAGGAGGCACCTCCCACGTGCTCTCGCAGCGGAACAGGTTGGCATCTGTCAGGATGCTCCCCGTGTCCCCGCAGAGCCCCTCCTACTGGCGCAGCCTCTCCCTTGCCCTCCCTTCCAGGGTGTCCGGAGCCCAAGGATCAGGAGGGAAAGTTGGAAGGTGCGGTTGCAGAGACAGCCTGACACCTGGACAGCTACTATTTTGAGCTGTTCTTCATTAAAGCAGTGCTGGTGTTTCTTCTGGGTTGCCATTACTAACAGCCCTCCTGTGTGTTGGGTTCTTCCAGGTGACAGTGGGAAAACCAAGGCCACAGAACCTGCACCACCTGAGCCAGCCTCGTATGAGGGAGCCTGCCTTCAGGGACAGTTGACGCCCAGAGTCCTGGGTCAAGGTGGCCCGTCAGACAGGCAGGAAGGACTCGAGGAAGCAGGGGTGCAGGCCCTGGAGGAGAAGCTTCCCGGGGGGCCAAGCCCGGGCCCCAGAGGCATAGGGATGGATGGCAGCGTGTGTCCCAGAGCTGTGGAGGAGCAGGTCCCCGCAGGAGATGCTGTGCTGGACTGTGTAGCGCTCAGCCCCGGGAGAGACGCCGTGACTGAGGAGGAGGGGGAAACTGCCTTCAGGTGCAGCAAGTGTGGGAAGGTGTTTAACAAGAAGCACTTGCTCGCTGGCCATGAGAAGATCCACTCCGGGGTGAAGCCCTACGAGTGCGTGGAGTGCGGGAAGACCTTCATCAAGAGCACGCACCTGCTGCAGCACCAGATGGTCCACACGGGTGAGCGGCCCTACGAGTGCCTGGAGTGCGGCAAGGCCTTCAACCGCAGGTCCTACCTCACCCAGCACCAGCGCATCCACAGCGGGGAGAAGCCCTACCTGTGCGGCAAGTGTGGCAAGGCCTTCACCCACCGCTCCAATTTCGTCTTGCACAGCCGGCGACACACAGGGGAGAAGTCCTTCATCTGCACCGAGTGCGGTCAGGTCTTCCGACACCGGGGCGGCTTCCTCAGACACTACATAGTGCACGGTGGCGAGAACCCCTACGAGTGCTTCGAGTGTGGCCAGGTCTTCAAGCACAGGTCATACCTGCTGTGGCACCAGCAGGCCCACACGGGGAAGAAGCCCTATGAGTGCAGCGAGTGCGGCAAGGTCTTCCTGGAGAGCGCGGCCCTCATCCACCACTACGTCATCCACACGGGGGAGAAGCCCTTCGAGTGCATGGAGTGCGGCAAGGCCTTCAACCACAGGTCGTACCTCAGGAGGCACCAGCGCATCCACACTGGGGAGAAGCCCTACGTGTGTGGCGAGTGCGGGAAGGCCTTCACCCACTGCTCTACCTTCATCTTGCACAAAAGAGCACACACTGGGGAGAAGCCCTTCGAGTGCAAAGAGTGTGGGAAGGCCTTCAGCAACCGGAAAGACCTCATCCGCCACTTCAGCGTCCACACTGGGGAGAAGCCCTATGAATGTGTGGAGTGCGGCAAGGCCTTTGCCCGCATGTCCGGGCTTACCCGGCACAAGCGGATCCACAGTGGGGAGAAGCCTTTTGAGTGCGTCGAGTGCGGGAAGACCTTTTGCTGGAGCACCAACCTCATCCGGCATGCCATCATCCACACGGGAGAGAAGCCCTACAAGTGTGGCGAGTGTGGAAGGGCCTTCAGCCGCAGCTCCTCTCTCTCGCAGCACCAGCGCATGCATTCAGGGAGAAGCCCAGCCAGTGCTGGGCAGAAGGGACGGCCTTTTACAGTCCTCCACACCTCAGTGACCCTGCAGGAGCTCCTTATGGAGAAAGACTTCATGAATGTGACCCCTGTGAGTTCCCTTGCACCACAGGACAGGACTTCCTCCACCCGGTCCCCACCCCCTCACACCAAAGAGCAGCCCTGTAAGTATCTGCACTGTGGGGACACCATTGTGTCTAAGACTTGAGTAGAATTGGGCCCATCCTAGAGCCTTACCCGCCTCTAGGTCCATCCAGGAGACCAGGGGTCTTTGTGCACAAGGGAAAATCTCCAGTGACGTTTTTCCCTACCATTTACAATGCAGTGTTATCTCAGGAAATGTAGAAAAAAGTGAACTGGAAGCAGAGATCTTTCAGACTCGGAACGCCTGCAGCACTTTGACCTTCCCCCTTCCTTTCCTTGGGGAGGGGAGCTCCGTTTGTGGGCCAGGTCTCTTGCTCTGAGGGCTGTGTGCTCGTGCACTGCTGCCCAGCAGCGGGAGCCTGAGGGGAGGGCCGTGTGCGGGCTCCCTGCGTGTCTGCACCTCGGGCTCCTGGACTCTGAGCAGCACACTGTTGCGTGAGCCACCGAGTATCTCTGTATCTAAGGCAATAAAGGCGTGCGCTGAGCGGGCACACTGTTGATCGTCGAGGCCTGACCTAGAAAAGTTCCTCAGGTTGTTTCAAAAGCCGAACACACACAGTGCTCTTGGTCTGCCTGTGAACTGCTGCAGCTAGCGAGATGAGTCGCTGTGATGCCTGAGGGTGTTAAGTTAAACCTGTTCAACATCTCCGGTTCTTTAACTTCCCATATAAACTTTCAGCTAAATTTGTCTATGTTTACAACAACATTTCTTGTGGACTTTTTATAAAAATTTAATTAAATGTAGAAGCCGAGTGACGGCTGCTATCTCCGCTGTGCTGGACCTTTCAGTTTATAAACACACTATGTCTGCCTTCAAGTGTTTCTTAATCTACTGCATTTCATTACTATTTTACGATGAGATTCCTCTCCTCCTGCCTCAGCCTCCCAGCGTGCTGGGATCACAGGCAAGCATCACGCACTAGGTGAACATCATTTATTTCTATATTTGTTTATTTATTATTGGTACTGGGAATCGAACTCAGGACCTTGACTTGCAGGTAGGCACTTGTGCTGCTGAGCTGTGTCCTGGCATGCTTATGTTTTTAGGGTACAAATGGCATTGGTATATAACCTTCCACTTTCTCCATGATGTTAGGTACTGTGTAAAAACAGGATTTTTTTTTTTTTTTTCTATCCTGAAGTCACCTGTTATTTCTGGCCTTTTCTCATGGTGGAACCCTTGGGATTTTCTACCTACAAATGTCAGCTGCAAGCAGAACTTTGCTTTTTTTCAGTACCTTTTATTCTGTTACTGCGCAGGCCGGGGTTTCCCCTGCAGCACAGGCAGGAGCCAAGAGGTGGGCCAGCTTTGCCCAGCGTTGGGTTTCTCACCACAAAGTGTACGTGTTGTTACTAGGACACACAAGTGCGTGTGCACACGGCTCTGGGCGTCGTTCCCAGAGCCTCTGCTTTGCTGAGCAGCTGCTCAGGCGGAGCTACAGCCTGACCCTTCAGGCTTTAGTAGATTCTCGTTGTCAAGCGTGGAAAGTGCCTCTCTGTTGCCAGCTGGCAGTGACTGTGCCATTCATTAGGAGTGAGTGCTGCACTCCACCAGGGGCTTTTTGACGCCAGTTGGTTAGATCATGCGATTCTCCTTCCGTAGCCTACAGATAGGCCATGTTAACGTCGACAGACTTTGAAACATCCTCCCAGCCTACATCCTTGGACTAGCCCACCGTTGTTTGTGAGACGTTTCTATGTCACGTGGCATCATTCTATGTGCTCGTATTTCATTGAGGGAGTTGGCTGAGTCTCTGCTTCTTCCTACCTCTTGATGTTTTGACAGGTAATAAGTAGTTTCTCTTTGTTTGTTTGTTTTTGCACTAGGAATTGAATCTGGACCGTTTTTTAAATTTTGAGCCAGGGACTTGCTGGATTGCTGTGGCTGGGCATGACCTTGGAATCTTCTTATCTCAGCCTCCAGTGGTGGGGATACAGGCGACTGTGCCCCCCTCCAGCTTGTGTGGGGTTTGGCTCCTTGTGGGGACTGCATCAAGGCCTTGCATGTGCTGGGCTGGCACCCTACCACCAGGCTTCTTTGCATCCTTTTTGGCTGTTGCTGTGGTTCATTTGTTTGTTTTTTTATTTGCTTTTCATATCCAGGTGTTTTTTAGCCCCCCAACATGAGTTAGAAAAACTACCTTCCGTGTTTGGGAGATGGTAGGTGTAATTAGTGTGTTTTAGTTTTTGTAACATCGGTCACATTCTATATTAAAACCACTGGGTATGGATTGGTTTTAGGCATTAAAAAAAATTTTTTTTTTCATTAGGAATGAACACAAGGCCTTCACAGTGACCTTCCCTGCCTCTCTTATTTTTGAGACAGGCTTTTGCTATGTAGCTCAGGCTGGTCTTGAAGTCTGTGTAGCAATCCTCCTGCCTCGGCCTTCCTAGTGCCGTGATCCTAGTGGATCACAGGAGTGTGCCACTCAGCCTGGCCTATTTTTTTCTGCTAACGAGTCCTCCGGTGGGCAGGTCACTGAGAAAGATCATTGGGCATTGGATGGCGAGTGGCCGCAGGGCGGAGTCCTTCCTTCCTGTCCTGATGTCCTGGCAATCTGTGTCTTCTGTCACCGCTTCGTTTTCACGCCTTAGGATCCTTTTCTTTACCAGCAGACCCGACGGGTCTGCACTGCGAGACCCGGAAGCCAGCAGACAGTCATTTGTAGCCTGCTGGTCTGTGAACAAGTCACTGGGCCCCCTCCCCCAAGCACTGATTACCCTACAGAGGCTGAGGAGGAGTAGAACTCCATCCTTGGGGTCACAGCGTGCGCAGGGGAGGGGGTCCCTCGCGCGGTCGGGCAGGTCTGTGCTTCCCGGCCTGATGCGGGCGATTTCTTAGGCGCGCTCGCCCCCTCAGGCTGCTCCTGGGGACGGAGGCCGTCTTCCCCACGAGCATCCAGGCCGCCGTAAACTGGCCAGCAGACGCCCTTTCTGGTTGTGCCGATCTGTGCCTGGGCCTCCGAATCTGAGCTTTGGTGGCTTTCCTGTCAGTGCCTCCGCTCATGGCAGGCCAAGTCACGGTCTCCTGGAAGTCCCCCGCAGTGTCCGCAACTACTGCCGCTGCAGTTAGGCGTGAGGGCCACACAGGAGCCAAGGGCGTGTTCTGTCTTCCAGTCGCAGATCCGGAGCTCCCTTAAGGCCTCCTCAAGGGTGCGTCACATGGCGCTTTGCTACCTGGGCGACCTCTGCCCTTGTCTCCTGAGACAGCACAGTGTCAGTGTGTGTCAGGAGCCCTGTGTCTCCCTGCGTGGAGGTGTGAAACTCGGGCCCAAGCTGGGGCAGGCCAGGGAGGGATGTCTTCGCACCCTGGCGTGTCACGGGGACTGTGCTCTGAGCCAGGCGCCGAGCCGCCAGGCAGGGGGCAGTGTCCGCTCGCGTTCAGTATGTCTCCGAGGAGAGAGGCAGAGCCAGTGGGCGGTGCTGGTCCTCAGCCTGAGCTCCCGGTCCTCCTCCCTCGGTCTCCCAGAGTGCGTCCCGCGCAGCTCCTGTTAGTTTGCATTAGCAGTTTGTTTCACATGTGATCTGTTTCAGTTTTTGGATTTTTAAAGAGACTCAGGATGTGATCCTACTTGGCCTTGCTGCCCAGAGGGCCCGCCCGCTCCACTGCTGTGCGGTGGAGGGTCTGTGTCTGTGCTCCTGGTGGCTGCAGGGGTTGTTCAGTTAGTGTGTGTTTGCTTAGGTTCAGTCTGGTGTTATTTTCTCTTAAACCTTGTTTTTAAAAAAATTATTTAATATTTTTATTTTTGAGAAAAGATCTCACTATGCAGTTCAGGCTGGCCTTAAGCTCACTTTGTAGCCCTTGATGGCCTTGAACTCACAATAATCCTCCTGCCTCAGCCTCCGAGTGCTGGGATGATAGGTGTGTGCTACCACGCCCAGCTCTTAAACATTTATTGAGGACAGATTTTTTTCAACTTGGTTGAGAATTTTAAGTCAAATACAGTAGTACCTGTGTCATAGTTTGGGATTTTTGCGAGGGGGACAGTATCACACTGGCAACATTTTATATTGTTTTATAATGAATTACCCAAAGAATCGTATCATGTACAAAGAGTCCACACTTGTGGCCATATACAAATCTGTCCACACACTGATGTACCTGGATGCCATGGCAAGATGGTACGTGAGTCCTCCTGGAGCCCTAGAGCCCGTAACAGTGCCTCCCCCAAGACCAGCTGGAGGCTTGGAGCCCACAACAAAGTCCCATGCAGGCCAGCCCAACAGATCTGCGCTGGAAAGGCCCAAAGGTCAGTGTGGAAGCTAGAAAGTCTGCCGGTGGGGTGAAGGATCTGTGCTGGCAGGCTGAGGGGTCTGCACTGGAGCCAGGAAGCGACACTCCTTGCTCAAAGGTACCACAGCCATCCTCAGCCACAGCGAGGGCCTGAGCTCCTCCAGTGATGAGGAAACCTGAGTTTCCATCAGGAAAGGCAACGGGTAGGCTTCTGCAGGGGACTAAGCAGTGCACCAGCGTCCCCTCCTGAGCCAGGAAGCTCAAGGTGAGGACCAGAGCCCCCCAGGATGTATCACAGCAGTCCTCAATGACAATGGCATCCTGGGCTCCTCTTCCAATGAGAACAGCCAAGTTCACCAGGAAAGCCAGCATGACAAGCTCCTCCGGCTGAACAGCCCAAGAGGGCTAGCCACTCCAGCAGCTTCTCAATAACCTCCCAACAGCCTCTCAACAGCCTCCCAACAGCCTCTCTAGCCTCTTACGCTGCTGGCAACTGTCCTCAGCTGGGCCTCCCACAGACCCTACGCTGGTTCAGTATGTCTAGGTGTGGCAATCTGACCCCTAGTTGGTGTCCGCCACACTTGGTTAGTGTACCGAACTCTTTCCACTCTTCTGGGGAAGATGGTGAAGGTCGTGCTCTTTGCCCAGTGCAGCTTGCAAGCAACATTCTGCTGGATGCTTCTGCTCCTAAACCAAATCACTGACAACAGAAGAGTCTGTGAGCTGAGGCGCTGCCGGCAGTCGTGGGCCTTGCTGGCCTTTTGGCTCCGTAGAGCCCTGCCTGGCCTCACGTTGTTGCCAAGCGACAGTGTCTCAGTGAGAAAGAGCCCGTGTAGTAGTTCAGTCTAGTGAGAGTTGTGTTGTCTTGAGCTGTAATTGTACAATTATCTGCTCAGTGTCAGAGCCTCTTCTGGGTTGGAACACCTCAGAAAGCAGCTCTACGAGAAGGAAGCTTATTTAGGCCGGTGATTTCAGGAGCTTCAGCCCATGGCTGCTGCTTTTTGGCTGCAGGGGCAGAACACCATGTCGCAGCGAGTGCAGGGACAAGACCCACGCCTGGTGGTAGCGGGGAGCGGCGAGGAGAAGGACCCGGGGTTGCAGCGCGAGCTTCCAGGGCCACGCTGCCTCCCTCCTGCCACGTCCCGGAGGTTCTGTTTCCTCTCAGGAGGCTGCTGGCTGCGCCAGGCCTTCACAGTGTGGGCCTTCAGTAAACAGCTAAGGCCTGAACCAAGACAGGCTGTGCCTCACCTAATTCAGAAGTCTGTTCTTTGGGGCCTAAGTACCTGGAATTACCATACATTTTTGTGTTATGTACTTGCTTGTTAGTGTTCGGTACTGAGGATTGGATCCAGGTGCTTCATGGCAGGCGGCATCCTCAGCCCTCTTAACTTCTGTGACAGGTCTGGTCTTGTCAGGTTCCGCAGGCTGGGCCTGAACTGGAAACTAGCTTTGCAGAGTGCCCGGGTCTGCATGCACCTTCGGGCCCTGTTTTCTAACCCATCTTACTGACTTCACCATCGCGTTTCTGTTTGCCACTATTAACTTTCTTGACTTGAAAGTCTGGTTAGCTTATTTCAACACACTCATTTGTGTTCCAGGCCTTTTTAATTTTGAGACAAGCTCTTGTTAAATTGTTGGCATTCATGGGGGTAAACTTGGTGAACTTACCACCTCTGCCTCCCTGTAGCTGGGGTTACAGATGTTGTACAATATGTGTCGGTGCTGAAAGAAACGAGAAGATCCGATGGATTTAGCTTCAGGGGACTCCCTGAGATTTCTCTTCCAGTGATCCCAGAGCCTCAGAAGACTCTTCCTTTTATTCAGCATTAAAAAATTCGGATAAGGAATATATGTCACTACTCTAATAGATACAGAATACAAAGAACCATCTCTTTTCATATTCTAAACACTGAGCTCTCACAAATGCTAGCTGATAACACTTCAAGCAGGGGAGGAGGCAACCATTGGTGTCATGTAGCAACTAAACAAAGAACAGGGCACCCATGGGATGAGCCACCATCTGCAACCTTGAGCCCCAGCTTTCCGGGACTCCCAAGCAATAGAAGGCAGCCTCCCTGGGCCCTGTCCATAGTTCAAGGACAGGACACCCGCAGGAGGAGCCGCCACCTGCAACCCCAAGTCCCAGCTTTCCGGGACTCCCGAGCAGCACAAAGCGGCCCTTCACGGGCTCCATCCATATCTTACCACATCTAGAGACACCAACTGGCCTTCGGTCTTCTCTCTATGTTACTCCATATAGACATGCACCTCATGTACATTGCTGTTACACCTTTCTTCCCCCTTTGTTTTTTGAGTCAGGGTCTCACTTTGTAGGTGTGGCTGGTTTCCAATTCAGTACGTAGCCCAGGCTGACCTTAAACTCACAGTGATCCTCCTGCCTCAGCCTCCTGGGGGCTGGGATTATAGTCATGTGCCACTACACCTGGCACTACTGCAATTTTTCCATTTTTGTATTTATAGTATGTAGTACAGGGTATGCAGGGTCTCACTACACGGATCGGACTTGTAGTGATCCTCCTGTTTTTCATCCTGGGAGTATAGGTGTGTGCCACCATGCCCAGTCTCATTGGCTGTCTCAGTGCATCCCCAGGGTTGGGGCTGGCATGGCAGGCCGGGAATTGAACCCCCAGCCCCTCTGTCTGCCTAAGCAGGCAGTTTAATCTGCTGAGCTATCTGGCCAGCCCACTACTGCATTTTTCAAACTCTGCATGGTTTATATTTTTCCCATATTTGATTTTCAACTACATAGCATTACCTGATGAATTTAACACTGTATACTTCGATCATGTTTTTAAGTTTTATTCTAGATGTTTTGTGTTTTAACTGCTAATTTTATCTTAGCATTTTGGTACCGGGAATTGAGCTAAGAACCTCACACCTCCAGGGCAGGTGCTGAGCCAGCCCCCAGCCCTGTTGGTATACTTAGACCCTTTAAACTTATTAGTTTTGTGGCACCAAAGCACCTAGTGCGGTCACTGAGCACCATGTGGGAAGCTGCAGTTGGTGACTCCGCCATCCACACGCTCTAGGAAGGCCAGGAGGAACCTGCTTGCCAACACCCCCACTGTCAGTTTCTGGACATCCCAGGCGATCTTGTGCTCGTTTCCCTTTAGTCTGTAAGCTTGGTGCAGTTGTTCTGGGGTGCGGGTGCTGGGGCCCCTTGTGCTGTGGTCGCTGTCGCTGCAGGGAGCTCCGTGGGACGTGGGAGTCAGGCTCACGTGTCCTCCAGCGCTGGGCCCTCCTCTGGCCACTGCAGTGGGACGCTGGCTGCCGTCTGTCTGTGTTCAACTGCTTTGCCTTTTTCCTCCACTCCATCTCCTTGCTTCAAATCCCCTTCCCCGTTAACAAAACTCAGTTTTTATTTTATCCTTCTGCTGTCGTTTCTCTTTTCCTTCCCTCACTCTCCTCTTTCCCCTCCCCGTTCTCCTTTCCCTTTGCCTACTTCACAGTATCTGCTGTACTATTATGATCTTACATTTTCGGGATCTCACACCGGTGAAGGAATGGGATACGTACACCAGGCGACGTCCCCGGCCTTCCAAGCCCTTGTTTTTTTTGTTGTTGGTGTCCAGACTACTTTCTGTCCTCCTTCCTCAGCCTCCTGGAATTCTTGGATTAAGCAGAATATAGTACTTGGTTTTTTCTTTTTTCTTTTTTTTCCTTTCTTTTTGTGGCACCAGGGATTGAACTCAGGCCCCTGCGCTTGCCAAGTACTTGTTTTTTTCTATTGTCCTTTCTAAGAATCTGTTTTCTCCATGGGAAAAAGAAATATATTGTATGTTTTTATCCCAAAAGTTAATTCCAACTTCACTCTTAGTTCTTTTTTTTCAAACCAGGGATCAAACTCAGGACCCTGCACTTTGCAGGCAGGCCCATGTGCCCCTGAGCTATCTCTCTGGCCCCTTCACTCTTAGTTCTATGGTCCATTTCATGTGTATTTTTATGTGTTTCAAATATACTTTGTGCATATGCCATGCCAGCCATGTGCCCTGTGAGCCCCGAGACTGGGTGTGGTGGCACATGCCTGGGCAGGCTGACACAAGAGGATCACTATGAGTCTGAGCTGTGCATGGAGACCCTGCATTTATTTTTTATTTTTATTTTTTAATGAGCAGAACATATTTATTGAGGGAAAGAAAGCTCCTGTCCAAGAGAAGGACAGGAGGGGGGTCCCGAGTGGGTGTCCCCCTGAAGCTATTGCTTCCAGGGACTTTTATAGAGGTGAGGCATGGGAACTGGCTTAGGTGGGTATGAGGTGGGACAAAGATTATGGTCAACCAATGAGATTACAAGCACCATTGCTCAGGTAAAATAGATTAAAATCGGGATCCAATGGGAAGGCAAGTCACATAGCAAGCAGGCAAGAACACCACATATTGAGCTTGGCTCATGACTCTTTTCAGGGTTTTTCAAGGTGATTGATACCTACTTAGGGTATCAATCCCTGATGCGCATCCCTAGGGAAGTATGTAGTTGCTTCTGTTTACTCTTGTCTTAAGATCTGGCCCACAGCACAGGAGTGTCTGTCTCTAGTTGGAAAGTCACCTTGTCTTCCAGGTTGTCCTTGAGGGCCTGGCCCTGTCTGACTACCTATAATATTTCTTATCTCATTTAGCTGTCTACAACATTCCCTCCTCTGAAGAAGTAACCTGAACTGCCCTGAGGGAACCATGGGCGATGACCGCTCTGGCTTCTTCAGGCTGAAAAGGGTCATAGTTGGGAACCGGCAGTTTGAGATACTCTCCAGAGGTCCTATCTAAAGGCCCTCAAGAGACACTAGGCATTTTTATCTTGGATAGGTGTATAGCTCTGAATCTGGAGAAGACAAAAAATTATGAAATGTACATGGAGACCCTATATTAAAGAATAAAAATTAAATGCAGAACAACAACACA
>PVKN010028308.1:0-13278 GCA_004027915.1 Capromys pilorides
TAAATACGGCAACTCTTCCTTAGTTATTAATGAACTAAACAAACTTGACAAGGGACTAAAACATGGAGAAGGGCAACGATAAGCCAAGAGACATCTTAATTAATGATGTGTCTTCCTCAGGATATATTGCTTTTCTGTGTTAGCATCTTAAATAATTGAGCAACCTCTTGAGGCAGTCTTTGGAGGCTGTTTTTAACAGCAGTGGTGTTTAAAACAATTAGAAGCAGCAGCTCCAGTCATTGGAATGGCGTGGATATAGACTTTGAAGCCACAAATTAATCGTGTTTCAACTAGGTGAGCAGAGCTGCAACCATGAGATCAGAGTTCTCTGCAAACTGAAAGGCAACTGTGGTTATTTAGAATTATTTGATATCAGGCTGCAAAAAACATAGTCTCGACACAGACCAGTATTTTCCAATCTGTGTGCCCCCATTATTACTCAAAAATAACCACTGCTCAAATCAGCTTTTTTTTTTTTTTTTTTTTTTTTTTTTTTTTTTTTTTTTTTTTTTTTTTTTTTTTTTTGTCTTTTTGAGACAGGGTTTTGTGCAGTTCAGGCTAGCCTTGAACTCACTTTTTGTAGCCCAGGCTGGTCTCGAACTCACACTGATCCTCCTGCCTCAGCCTCCCAAGTGCTGGGATTACAGGTGTGTGCCACCACATTCGGCTTTCAAATCAGCTTTGAAAATACTCTCTGCCATAATGTCTTTTTAGAGGGTAAAAAGCACTGAGAAATTGTGCAGTATTTTAAAAGGCATAATTTTATTTCCTTCCTTAACAAACTTCCTTCACATAAAAATATTAATACCCAAAGTAATACTTCCAAGCATATCTCCACACAGTCTGAAACTTCCTGGCGTAAGCTCCTTTTCAAATTATTCATAATAAGTTTTTCCTTCTAGAAAACCATTGGGAAGTATTTTTATCCTTAACAGAAAAAAGAGAGAGAAGCTATTTTGAAAAATATTAGCCATGTATTTTAAATGCAGCTCTCCTACATCAAACCCAAGAGAATCTATCAAAATACTCAGCCAGTGAGTGACCCCAATTCTCCAGAACAACTAGGGGAAGTATAATCCTTCCTAGGGTCATGTTCTTATGCCTCCTCCACATGGGCAACAACTACTGAACAGATCCATCCAAAAACACAGGGCAAGTACAGGCAAACTCTGTAATGGACCAGACAGTAAATAGCATAGGCTTTGTAGGCCATCCAGTCTTTTTGGAACTATTCCAACCTGCATTTGTACCACCGAAGTAATCATAGACAATATTTACACAAATGGGTATGACTTAGTTTTGATAAAATGTTGTTTACCAAAACAGGTGGATGGACTTGTACCGGCCTGCAAGTTGTAGTTTGCCAATGCCTAACATAAAACAATATTAGCGTAATGCTGTTTACTGCTGTCAGCAGAACCCATTTTCTTGTTTACTCATTTTTTAGCCACATACAATAGTAATAAACTGCTCAATCCTTAGCAGGAAAGGGTGAGCAGGTGCTAATCATGCATGGGCCTGGATTGCCATGCCATTATATAGCTACAGCCAGCTCCAGCACAAAGGAATGAGAGGTGGATGGTGTAAAAGATAATTCTAGGCAGAGCTGAATTTGCTGGAGCGCATAGGCATGTAAGCATAAGTATATGACATACAATATGAACAGAAGATATTTTCAAAAATTACATTTCCTACACCTGAGCCAGTCTCATGACTACCATTCTAGTTGTCAAAAAATAAAAATCCAATAATTACCATTCAAAAGTACTTACTGCTATTTATCATACAGGAACATGTATAATGAGGAGATTGCCTTTTACTTAGGACATCTACTTAAAAGTCACATTCCTTCAAGAGTACAGATTTTCTTCTTTCACCCTAGTGTGCAGTAGAGAACATAAGAAGAGAAGAAGATCATAGACCAGACAGGACATTGAGATAGGAGAGA
Organism: Capromys pilorides; assembly: GCA_004027915.1. Lineage (NCBI taxonomy): Eukaryota > Metazoa > Chordata > Mammalia > Rodentia > Capromyidae > Capromys > Capromys pilorides. Next base: position 1,949 of record PVKN010028308.1, read on the forward strand.
AAGATTTGAGACATGATCAACAGCAAACACTATTCCTGGGCTTATTTAGTGAAGTTGGAAACCAGCATTTTATAGGGGAAGGCTTTGGCAAAGCTGAGTTCGAAACAGACTTAGAATGTTTTCAAATGAAAAATTAAAGCAGCGCTTCTCAAAATGGTCCACAGACCGCAAGCCCTGGAACAGCCCAGACATGTTTGTTCAAAACATAGCCAGTTGGGCCTATTCCAAGCCTATCAGACCTACAACTCTGAGGGTGAGGCAGGAAGTTAATAGATAGATAGATAGATAGATAGATAGATAGATAGATAGATCTGATAAACACTATCATTTGAAAACAGTAACCAGAAGATAAATAATAGGAAGCCAATGGTAATGGTCTTACATCTTATTGTGGGACAACGTGGAACAAAAATGACTTGCAGGAGGGGAACTGGGATCTGAAACATAAACAAAGGAGACCAGGCTGCATGAAAACGGAAACAGTGCCCTTTGGCATCTAAGCTAAAGATTTCCAAAGAGTTCTGTTAATGTATAATATATATTTACCCATGTGAGCATGAAATGTTCATTAAATCACACTAGGCTTGTGTTGCTATCCTGTAAAACACTTAGTTTTCAATTCTGAGTTCAGCTCCTTTGTCATTCCTTTGTCATCTTCGAGAGGTCCTCAATTGAGGTAAGCAAAGTCCTTCTCAACATTATTATATGAAAGTGTTGAGACTCAGGGTCAGACCCTGAGAGTCAGGACTCCAGGGCCTTCAACAGGGCAAACTTCAGTGATACCCATCACAAAGACTGGAATTTAAAAGATAAGGGTTCATGGGTGCCCTCCTCACCCAGAAGAGAAGGTTCTTTAGCCTAAAATAGCTGGAATACATTGGAGATATGTTCCAGAAGAGGAAGCCAGTGTCCAGCTGCTTTCTCTTCTCTAAGGTGACCATCAGTGCAGACCAGCGGGCAAGAGCTCAGCAGCCCGGGCCAGGTAGTTGCTGTACACAGAGCGGGGTGGAGACCCCAGCTGCTACCATCTGGTAAACACTCCCTATGAAGCTGGGTTTGGCTGCAACTCCTCCAGCACAAGGAGCAGAAGACTCTGTTCCTAAAGAATGCTGATGTGAGGTGCAGCCACTCTTGAGGCTGGGGTACCCCCTATGTCTTAGTAATGTATCTCATAACCAGACACAGAGAGCAGTACCCATGTCCACCATGTGTCAATCCAGCAGTCTCCCCACTGAGCAAATCAACTCTTATACAGCAGTATCGAGGCAAGGAATCATTGTATTTCAATAGTTAGATACATGTTCACAAGTATACAAGTAAGCTTACATATGCACTCCTTTCAGGGTTTGTTGGTATGAATCATAATCTTGTATCTTTCCTAAATTTCCACCTCAGGTGTCATCATTGTTTGGAACATGTTAGGTTCTACATCAGGATGAGTCTTGGCTGTTGATAGTCTGGGTTGTCCACTGTTGCATCTACATAAAGAAAGATAAACTAAAGGTGACAAGAACAAATGCACTTTCCACTCCAGTCCACAGAGCTCCATCACAAAACTGCAGGCAAACCACACTGCTGGCCCTTGTTGCTCGGTTTCCTCATCTGGAATTGGTGATGGTGGGACGTGTGAGAAGCTTTAATTAGTGATTGTGGAGCATTTTGAGAACCACTGATGAGAGTGACAAAGTATTATTTTTCACAGCATGGGTGAACAAGCATTTGGTATAAATCCAGCTAAATCATGCTGAGTTAATTACCTGTAAGACTTGCAACTGTTGTATCAAATCTATTTTGTCCTTTCCTGCCTCAGGCAGATTAGCACCTGTAGTGTTCTATAGTGAGTCACTAATAGAAGTTATTGAACAAATTGGACCAAAGAATCTGATGACAGTTCACATATACTCCTATGCTCCTCAACTAACCAGCAAAAATAAGCAAAAAAAATTTGCATATGTGATAAATGTTCGATTGTAGAGACTACCTATAGTCACTAACAGTAAACATACTATGATATATAATGCATGAACACCAAGCTGTCAAACTATAAGAAATATTGTCTTCTGCACACAACCCTTTATGTATCACAAAGGTTTTCTGTTGCTGGTCTTAAAATCCCAGAGAAGCCTCACTGTATAACAAACACAACTTTCTGAGAGATAGTACTTTCTAAGTAAGGCTAAAGGAGCACATTGCAGGCTTAGAATAACTTTTTTTTTCAGGACCAGGGTTCAAACTCACAAACTAGCACTTGCCAGGCAGGCACTTGTGCCACAGAGCTATCTCCCCAGCCCCTTAAAATTTTTAAATGTCACACGTGTACATGAAGTTTACACAGGAGACCTGAATGTGGAGAGTGTGAGATGAAAACCCAAGCAGAAAATTGGTTTAGGGTGGCAGGAGGGTAAAGTCACAAAGTGGTTTCAAGCTCCAGTTACCCCACCAGTAGATCTTAACGGGCCCGAGCCCTCCAGCGAAGCTCTTACCTGCAGCGGCAGTGCTGCCAGTTTGCCTGCCAGGAGTGCACAGATAGCTTGAAGTCTTCTTGGATTCAGAGAATACTGGTTTTTCAGCAAGAAGGGAGGAAAAAGAAAGGGGAGCAAAACTCAGGCATTTTAGCAAAATGCAAGAGCGCTGTGGCTTCACAACAGCAGAAACAGCATCGCCTAGAATTTATTAAAACGGATGACATCTGGGCCTATTCCAGACCCGCAAATTCAGAAACTCAGGGGCTGGGTTGAAGCCCGGCGGTATGTGCATTAACAAACTTTCCCTGGTCATTTTAATTCCTGCTAAAAGTTGAGGTTGACTGAAGGAAAATTGCAAATTGATATCACCCCAGTGTGAAAGTTCTGTAGATGCAAAGTGTCCTTCAAATTGACCAAACACATGGGGAAACCCAATAAATAAACAATGTAAGTCATGAGAGCCAATACTGAGTTGAGGATATGAAACTTCATGAGGATGATTATTCAGTATACAAAATGTAGAGTAAATAGAATACATTTTTTCTTGACTCAGTCTTCCATAAGCACAAAGCAAAACAGTAAAAAGCTGTTACAAGCTAAGGCCACTGCCTGTCCATCAGAGCACGTTCTCCCTTGGTTGCCCACAGCACGTTGCAGTTGGTAGTGCAGGTGTTTGAGGGCTTTCCCCTGGGACAGTCCCCAGGCTGGTGAGTGCCAACTGCAAAGCAAGGGCACAAACGCTGTCATAGTGGACTTTTCTATGGTCTTTCTCAACTCCGGTTGAAGCAATAACCACATCAGATGCCCTGGGAGCCGTGCATCAGGGATAAACACAGCAAAGGCTGAGACTTCTGCAGCACTAAACAGCGAAGATGCATCTAGGCTTAAATACCCACACGGATCCCTACATGAGCGGAAACATTTTTGTTAAATGGCTGAACTTGAGAGATGTGCTTTTTATTAACACTTCAGTTCATCCCCTAAATAATACATTGGTCTTCAGGTCCCAGACGTAGCTTCCCACAGCTATAGCGAAACAATCATCTTTTCCAAAAGATGTAATCTACAATTTGTCTACTTTTTAAAATCTTTATAGCACAGGGGCCAGGGAGATAGCTCAGGGGCACAAGTGCCTGCCTGGCAAGTGCAAGGTCCTGAGTTCAATCTCCAGTTCTACAAAAATAAATAAATTAATTAATTAATCAATTAATCTTTATTGCATAAACACACGCAAAGAGAGAAAATTACTAAAAGAAAAATAGTATGAGCTAATGTGGGTCTTATGGTCAATGTGCATTCATTCATATTTGCATTACTGAAATAAAAGAATGTTCAAGGTAATATGTGATTTTTCTTGAATAATCATAATGTAAAAACTTCTCTGCTAAGAACTTTCTATTATAGTTGTAGCTTCCACATTCACCTTTCAAGAAAAGAGAAAGAAAATTGTCTGTGATTTTACTGCACCATTGATGTAATGTGTATCCAGCTAATTTCAATACACCTCTCAGTCTAAAGAGCACATTTAAGTCTGTTTAGCATAATTGCCTTTACATGTAGTTCTATCTCCTAAAATAGGACCTCACCTATTGCTGTTGGCTGGATACATTTGTGATATATTTTTACTTGAGCTTTGCTTAATCTCACTCTGATTGAGGTCTGAGCGACGTACTAGGTGAATTCAGTGAAGTTACTATAACATCATATACTTTATTTCTTTGTTTTTACTGGGACTCAAACTCAAGACTTTGTGCTTGCCAGGCAAGAGCTTGTGCTGCTGAACTACATTCCTGGCCCATATAGTTTATTAAAAGGGAGAAATATTATGAGCTCTAATGACTTTGTTATAAGCATTGATAAAGTAATGGCTTCTATGAATTCTTGATCTCTTGGAAAAATGGAGCTCTTGGAAGAATGAATTCTGGACTTCTAAAAGATGAGGCATAAGCCTGTCTCTCCCTTGCAGTAACCTTCACCCACTTCTGTAAGTAGGGGGAGTCCCTGTAGTTGTTGGGGTTCTGGGATCACACTAGCTTAAGCATAAGTCCAGGTTTCACCAATTAGTATCTCTGTGACCCCAGAAATTTCTTAGCCTTTCGGGACTCCAATATTCTTCTTCATAAAAATCTCTCCCTGCATCTTGCTAAATTCCTTCTGAGCCTTCAGATAATCTTCAAGAGGTGACATTTTGTTGCAACAAAAACATGGCTCTTTACAGTCTGACTCCAGTCTCCCTTTTCAACTTATCATTTCTCTCCCATTCACACTTCAGACGCCAGCCAAACGCCCACTACCTCCTTAGCACCTCTCCAGGCAGTGTGTCCCCATGTCTCTAGCCCTCCTCAATTTACTCACACAGCTTCTCCTAGAGACCTGTTACTCCTGACTACGATTATTCCTAGTTACTTTCTTTGTTTAGTTTTTCTAGCCCAAGAGTGTCAGCTCCCAGAAAGCAGTGATCTCATCAAATTTGAGAGCAACCACATTTCGCCTTCACACTTGTACACCAGCTATTTTCTTGACTTGGACCATGCTTGTAAGGAAAAGGGGGCTTGCAGAGGTCTCACCTGAATCGCTCATTAAGTCTGCAGATCTGCACCCTAGACTTGCTCCTTGATTCCCTTGGATAAGCCGCTTAAACTTTTCTCTCCTCCCTTCCCCAAGGCTTTTGGTCTCAGTTAATACCTTTAAAAACATGATGAATTTTATTTTAATTATTTCTGTCACTCAGTATTTTTTTTCTCTCTAGAATATAAACCTTATGAGGGTAAAGATCTCAAACTTTTATTTACTGATATACTTTAATCTCTTAAATCAGCACTTGACACTTAAAATGGGTACTGGTGAACTAGTTGTTGGCTAGAAGAATGAGTGTTTGCATCCCAAAGGACCTTAAGCTCTACAATTAAGTGATTAAATGAATCTCTAATCCATAGTTGTTCTTATACACAAGAAAGAAAATCAAATCAGATCCACTAGAAGAAACAGACCACCTTATTTCTTGAGAGAGCTAGAAACATGCACTCTCAAGTCAAACAGAACTGAGTTCAAATCCCAGTCAAAACACATAGACACTGTAGTGCCATTTACCTCCCTTTGTTCCTTAGTTGCCTCAATGTAAAATGAGTTCAGTAATGGTATTGCCCATCTAGGGATTTTTCAGAACCTCACATTTTGCTATTGTGCACTTAACCAATGCACATAGCACACTGAAAGTGCTTTGTAAATAGTATCTGATATTATAATTAGTGTCCCACATGTCTTTAAAAGGTGCCTTTGTGAACCAGGAATCTGAGACTCTGCAGGACACAATTAGTCTCCTCCCTGTTCCTAATAATACAGACCTATATCTCTGGATCTGACCGAGCTCCTGGGTGTTCTTGGTAGTGAAGAAGAAGGTTTACACATTCATTTCTTTCATATCTGCTCATCTGACTATCCCTTCTTCTCTCATCTAACTCTCTTTGACATGCAAAACCAGAAACTCTAAATGATAGGTCTTATGCAAGACATATTTGTGCATTTTTTTTTGTTTCCTTCACCCATTCATTCATTTATTCATTCAATGGTATTTACAGATGCTGACCTTTCTGTTAAAAATAGGTATATATCAGTGAATAAGTAAGACAGGACACCTCAGTCTGATGGGGACCATAGGCAATAAATAAGTCTACAAATATAGAATCATAAATTGATACACGTTCTGAGAGATATAAACAGGATGTAGAAAGGAATGAAACAGAGGGCGGAGAGAGCTCTAAGGAAAACAAGACAGAGAAAGGGGAGTTAATTTTATAATTGGAAAATATAGCACACAATAGACTATGAGATTTGCAGTTTAGTGCTGCATACTGATCTGCTTAGCTTCACAACAGACCACAGTATAAGCTTTGAAGGCGAAGAGCAAACTACATAGGCAAGCTCCATGCAGCCTGGCCCAGGCTGGAGATACACCTCTCAGTTCTACCTATTCTGTCCACCTACTAGGTTTTTTCTATCCTTTAGTGTGCTCAACACAAAACAGGCAAATGAGATGACTAAAGTCTATAATTTTATCAATGCTATAAAATTTAAACAGATATATTGATGAGTTTTTTTTAAACTCCTAATTTTATATCAATTATTATAAACTATGTCTGCCTCTGACAATAAAAATAGAAACATCATTTCTTTTACTTTTATAGTTGTACTTAACTACTAAGACTTGTTGAACAAATCAAACAGGAAAAGATTTACTCCCAAAGAAATATAAAACTTGTAAGCCTGGAGAAAATTGCCTTCAAATGCAGTTGACATAATACAATAGAGTAGGTTTCTATAACCCACTGTTTACTTTACATAATAGACTTGTATTTGTAGTTGATGGTTTATGAAAAGATTCAGGGATCTTGGCATAGCTTAACAGTGTTTCTAAAGATGAGTGTTTATAAAAAGAAAAGAACAAAATTCAAGAAATAGCACAATACCACTACTGGCATATTCCTCCTTTATTTTTCCTCTCCTGAGAATAAAGACAAACACAATTGAGATTCACTGCAAAGAAAAACTGCCACATACTGTTCATTCATGAGTTTTCAGCTGTAATTAAGCATCTAATGCTCCAGATGGTTAAGTATTCAAAATTAGTACATTTCAGCTCCACTGAAACAGTTTATTTTGAAACGTTCAAACTACTAGCCAGGGCTGCTAAACAACAGAGCAAGGGACTCTTTCAAAATTCTGAAAGATATATCAGAGCATATGCCTCCTGGGGAAATTCACAATTTAATTTCCCTATCAATCTCTTATTTCTCTCCTATTGATCTACATGGTAATTTTTTTCAAGACTCTGGATGCCATTTTTCTGCACGTAATTCTAGACCCACATTAGAATGGTAGGAAGAAATGCAGGCCCCACTTTCTCCTGTTTTTCTAAGTCTCTCTTCTTGCCAGAAGACAATGCCGTCCAATGTGTTCTAGATGTAGAATGGACTACCTGGGCTCCTGACTGCAGCTCTGATCATGTGACTATGATTGGGGGAATGAAACTCCTGACTTGAAAGATACCTGGGCCAAGTTGGTATTCTCTAAAACTGAACAATGAATTTTAGAAACAGCAGAGATTAAGAGCAGAATATATTCACTGAGGGATATATTTACCAGGGGAAAGAAAGCTCCTGTCTGAGAGAAAGACAGAAAGGGACACAAGCAGATTGCCCACAAGAAGCTGTCTTTTCTAGGGATTTTGTAGAGTAAAATCATGAGGTGAGGTGAGTCTAAGTTGTAAAACATGAGAATACACTAAGTGGGCATGAGGTGGAACAAAACTATGATCGACCAATAAAGTAAAAACACAATTGCTCAGGTAAAATTGATTAAAACCAGGATCAAATGGGGAGTGAGTCACATACCAAGGGGCCATGAATATAGAACAGTGCTAGATTTCAGGAGCATCATGTATTCTTGTCTGTTCACTCTTGCCTGTGTTATTGCCATGAAAATGTTGTCTCCCTGGACAGTTGAGGCCCCACTACCCTGTGCCCTAGAGTGAATACACATCGAAAACTACTAAACACAACCTTTCACAACAACTCCAACCCAGCTGGAACTGGAACTGTACACAGGTCTGCCCACATGAGCTCGATCTATGTGTGAAGACTGCCGATTGACCTGTACACATGTGACTGCAAAGAAATGTAATGTTAAATTGCTTAGCTTAGTATAGTTCATTGTGCATCCATAGCTCACTGATGAACAACACTCTTGCCACTCTCTGAAGTTGTTGGAAAAAGAAGCCAGGATGAATAACAGAGAAACTGCACCCTGCATTAATTTTTTTCCAGAATTTTGGTAGGACATATTTATGTTACACATCTTGTAGATCTAAATGACTTGGCTCTGGACAGATTTGCTATTCATATCTGTGTCAGTACACTTCAAGTCTGTTACCTTAGCTTTGTTAAAAACTGTGTAGTGCAAGTGTAGCATAACTGTACTGTAAAATGATGCACAGACTGAACATTTTCTCTTCCCTTCAAATTCATTGCGGGCCAAGAATTTTAGATAGCAATACTTCTGAAGGAATCTGCTGAAGGAAAAACCTGACTACGTGACTAAGTACAATGACTGTTTTTATCAAATCTTCATTCGCTAAACTATCTGCTACACATTTTTCATAAATCATTTCTTTGGGTATTTACAATATTGGGAGGTAACTTGCTATTTATATACTAATGAATGAATTCAGGAAGGTTGGCTATTATGTTAAAAGTGACAGGATAGGGGCTGGTGGGGTAGCTCAGTGGTCTAAAGCGTCTACTTAGGCAACCACAGGGACTACAGTTCGATCCCTGGTACCACATGCTGTGCCAGCCCCACCCCCAGGGCAGGCTGAGACATAAATAAATAAATAAATAAAGTTTTGGGAAAAAAAAGTGGCAGGATGATTTGGGATAGGATATAGACCAGGGAAAGTCTGATTGCAATTTTATTACCCAAAATGGCATCACAAGGAATGGTCAAAAAACACAGCTTTAAAAATCATACAAACAGGGGCCGGTGAGATGGTTCAGTGGTCTAAACCGCCTGCTTAGGAAAGCTCAGGCAACTGCAAGGACTGCGGTTCGATCCCCGGCACCACATGCTGCGCCAGCCCCCACCACCAGGGCAGGCTGAGCCAGCCACAAAATAAATAAAATAAAGAAACAAACAAACACAACAAGCAAACAAATAAATAAATAAAATTTAAAAAAAAAATCATACAAACAAATAAACAAAAATGCAGATTGTGCTTAAATAAAAAATATTTATTATAGTAAAAGATACCTTGCCATTAATTCCCCTCAAAATGTTTCCTTTTGCTTCAAACATACTTCTCAAATTGTTCTTGGCTCTTGCTAAAGTAATGTGGATGTCCTCTTTTGTGTCTTTATGTGATACAGTACAGTGAGGGTTGCTGTCCAGTGCCCTGGTCACCTTGTTCACTGAATCTGGCATCGTAAGACTTCTGGCTCTGCCTCAAGGTCACAGTGACCATGAAAATTAAATGTAGGGCAGGCCCGACAGCTCGATGACTAATGCGCCTGCTTAGGCAGAGTGCAGTGGTCGGGATTCAATCCTTGATGTGCCGTGTAAGCCTCTTGGCACACTGAGATGGCGACTGAGACTGGGCATGGTGGTGTGTGCCTATACTCCCAGCACTTAGGAGTCTGAAAACAGGAGAATCACTAGGAGTCTGAGCTACATAGTGAGACCCTGTAGACCCTGTAGACCCTGTCCTAAAGACAAAAAAAGAAACAGAGACAGAGACAGAGAAGAAAAGTAAATGTTTTGGGTTCGTGCAAGATACTGAGACAGCGCAACTGAAAGCATACCTGAAAGACAGCTTCTAGAGCTGCTGCAGAAAGTGGCAAGAATGATGGGTAAAGCGTGTTTGCAGAGGGTATATTTTGAAGATTAGTGCCCATGTGGTGTTTACTATTTCAAATTTTTAGTTAATTTTTCACTGCAATTTATCTTACTGTGTAGGTCCCCTAAAGATAATAACTAATGTAATGATTTTTATGCAAATATACAGTAGGCATATTTAAATATATGTGCTGTATTTAGTGAGCGTTTCTATCATGATATTTTGTCATTAACATTAAAAAGAATAAGTACCCTTTTCTGTCCTTAGAACAGACATGAGGTGCTTGAATATATGTGTTGCATCTCTCGGGTTTTTGTTTGTTTGTTTATTTTTTGTTTCTTTTTGCAGGACCGGGGTTCAAACTCACAGCCTTGCACTTACCAGGCAGGCACTGATGCCACGGAGTTATCTCCCAGCCCTTATGTGTCACATTTCCAAAGGTCAGCATATTTGACTGTGATGAGGAAGCACAACTATGCATATTATTTGTGTCCCACTTATTTAGTCTATCTTACTTTCCAAAGAGTAAGTGTCATAGGACACACTGAGTCTGTCATATACACTGTGGAATTATCCAATGCAGTACTGGCACAAAGGAAAACTCAGTGTTGAAAGAGATGAAGAAGCCAACTGCCTCTTTGGTTTAAGAATAAGGCTCAATTAGAATATCAGAGCAGGAGAAGACATTAATAATTGCTAGGAAATTAGAGCAGAAATATTGATTCTTGGATAAGACCAAGTCCTGTGCCATCGTTAAAGCAGGCCTGAGAACAAGGAGAGAGGTGAGTGCGCAGTCTTCCCTGCTGGAGTTGGGCACAGAGGAATAAAGGACAAGTTTCCATGGAAGAGAATTCCAGGATGGACATTCAGTGACCTCTGGCAGTTTTTCACTAGAATCCGGAAAAGTGAAGAGCAACAATCTAGGCTTTTATTATTTTGTCCATTTTAAGCATTCGTTAATTATTGATTCTGCTGCTCATCTCTCTCTGGGGACTCAGCTACTCCTTGGCTATTGCTGGCCTTTTCTCCATTTTATCTGCAAACTCCCTCTCCCTCGCTCCCCTCTCCATTTCTATCCATTTGCATGGTTGTGTTAGGACCATTATAAAGCTCAAATTTAATTTGCTGCATAAACTACATGAGTATGGTGATCAGTAAAGACGTGTGGCTTATGACTCGGTCTAGATGTGACAGTACTTGGGGTTAAGAAACCATAGATCTGCTGACTCTGGGGTTGCAGCAAAGAGGTCTTTTGCAGGTTTTTGTTGTCGCTATTGTTTTGTTTAGAATAAAGTGGCAAGAAGAAAAAGAAATGCTGGGATCAAAGATTAAACAGAATAGTGAATCACAAATTATCTAGCACAACACCTGGATTTTATTGATTATGGATGATAAAGATGGAACAAAACTTAAATGTGAAACAGTATTTTCAAATGTTATTTTTTCATGTAATAGCGTAAGAACCTTAGGAGAAAAAA
>PVKN010028309.1:0-13279 GCA_004027915.1 Capromys pilorides
AGAGAGAGAGAGAGAGAGAGAGAGAGAGAGAGAGAGAGAGAGAGAGAGAGAGAAAGAATAGATCTGTCTATCTCCAGAAACACTAGACCCTGCTGAAACATTGGCACTCTGGTGCTTGGAATAGAGGCATCCGCTCTAGATATTTTGACTCTAAATGGTTTTGGTGATTGTTTCAACATGCAACATATCAACATTTTCAGGAAAATTCCATAGAATTATGAGTTGAAACTGAGTGAGAACACGTTTTCCAGATAATTTTCTTGGACTCCCAGTGTCTGCTGCATGTGGTTCGAAGAAGCCCAGGCCCATTGTGGACATCCCAAGTGACAGGCAGTGATTCCATCTACAGGCACCAAGAGTAGGTAGAGATTTGCATTGTCTCAAGCCGTCTTACCAGCCTCCAAGAGAATAGGAACCAACCATGATAGCCAAATGTCCCAGATTACAGGTTCACACATAAAATTGAAGTGATTGTTTTAAATAAGTATTTTTTGCATGGTTTATTTTGTAGCACCAAAGAACTAAGTTGTTAAGATACCAGGTTTAGACGTTTTTTCCTTCTGGATGCCTACAAGGTAAGCAAAACAGGACATGCAAGAAAGGATTGATGTGAGGTGGCAACTTTAAGAATAAATATAAAAGATATATTAAATAATTTTGTTCATTTTAACATAATAATAGCACTGCATAGCATTCTAAAACATTTTCTTTAGCTACAGAAGAAGGAATGGTTCAGAATATAAAGAATAGCAAAAATGGAGAACCTACTTGGTAAACTAGAGAAATTTGGTCAAGAGATGATGGTGACTGGAACCAGAATGATATAAGCACATGTAAGAGAAGATCCAATAGGTCTTCAGGGCTGTTATGAGATAAAATGCACAGGTCAATATTTGGATATCTTTTATTTTTTTAACACCTTTAAAAATTCAAGTGATGGCAGAGCATTGATGATTCTCTATTTTGAAAATGTCTTGATCTATGGATAAAAGTCCACACTTAAGATGTTATTGGAGTGAAATAAAATATCATGATTACTAAAACTAAGATCAAAATTATTAAATGATATTAAATGGTACTAGTCATCTTTGGCCAATAAAGAGACCAACAAAATAAATACCAGGACAATTGAATTATATTTTACCTTCTCCCTTAACTGCTTTGATTACCAGCTCCTATCTTTAAAAAAATATTCACTTAATAGCAATATTATTTGTCTTACAGGCAAAGGTAACATAAGCCATAGAGGCAGGATAGCAATATGCCTGGGGCAGCCAGTTCACATTATGTGGAATGAGATCTGAATTCTGAGATCTCCAAGTAGATGACAGAATGCAAGCCTAGGAGGCATAGAGCTCAGTCTCATATTTTAATTTGATGTCATTGGTTCTCCTGCTAGGCTAGTCTTTCAATCAATTTCCCATTAGAACCTTCAGGCATGGGTCTGAATGGCAAAGTCAAGGCTACTCATGAGAAGCATATCTCACTTTGTAAACATCTCTATATGGAGTGATTGTGAAGAAGTGTTTGCCATTAGGTAAAAGCTTAATATAAGAGATTTCAAAGCATACTTAAGTAAATAGTTGTTAAAAGCATGTGAATTTGTGTTATGGTCCACAGGAGAATTTTCAATGGCTTTGTCCTGATTAACCACAATGATTCAGATAGTCACCACACAAAAAGTGCGTTTGTTGCCATAACTATGTGGAAAGTATTTCCACAAGTTTCTGAAGCCGGTCACTGAAGGAGCTTCAGTGACCAGATTCCACTGGTAAGATAGGATCCATCAAAGGATGGTGATCACGCTAGAGCTTCTACTAACAGGAGAGAGACACATACCGTTCTTATAGTTCTTTCCCAAGGCACAAAATAATTTTATTTCAAACTTGAGACTTGTTCTGCTTAGTTAATGTATCCTTCCTACACACCTTGACCCACTAGAAAAACACAAAAATCTAATCACCATACTACTGACTCCATGGCCAAGGCCTGTCTGAAAATCCCTGTGTGGACACTTTGCAGGAGTCTAGACGCCTACAGAGATAAATAACAATGTCTGCAAGAAAACTAATTATATTAACTTTTTCAATGAAGAACAAACAAGGAAGCATAGCATATATTTCAACTTCTAACATAACATTTGGAAAATTTGGCCAAAAGGTAGCTGTTTATCTATCCTTTATAATGCTGGAAACTTTACCATACATCAATACAACTTCTTCCAGACCTACTGGATGGCAATTGCTGGAAAATTGTCCTTTGTGTTCACCACCACTAAAATGTAAGGTAGTTATTGTTTAAAGGAATTATAAGAATGCTCAAGCAATGACTTGAAGGTAAAAGTTGACAGAATCACCAAAATGTCATTTTCTACATTGGGTTAGTAACTGCTTTAATCATTTACTTAAAGTGCTTAGTGTTTTTCAGGTACTTTAATAGCCCTTAAGAACATAGACTAAAAGTCATTGCATTTTTTGGATAGTATGCTAGTTGGAGATGAGGACAGAATATATGGATAAATTCATATCTTAGTAGTCATACACCATTAGGTAAAAGCTTAATATAAGAGATTTCAAAGCATACTTAAGTAAACAGTTGTGAAAAGCATGTGAATATGTGTTATGGTCCACGGGAGAATTTTCAATGACTTTGTCCTGATTAACTGCAATGATTCAGATAATCACCCCACAAAAAGTGTGTTTGTTGCCATAACTATGTGGAAAGTATTTCCACAGCTTTCTGAAGCCGGTCACCGAAGTTAAAATCCAGGTTGTGCTGCTGATTTGCTGTGATCACTTAGGCAATGCATCTACCTGGTGGTTGACCTCAGCCTCCCAGTAAGAACTGACAAAGCACTTCTTCACAATCACTCCATAAAGAGATATTTGCAAAGTGAGATATGCTTCACACGAGTAACCTTGACTTTTCCATTCAGATTCATATCTGTATCACTTGAGAAACAGCCGTGGGAGAAAAGAAGGAAAAGGAAAAAGAGGCAGAGATGAAGAGAGAGAAGAGAGAGAGAATGAGAGAGAAAGAGAGAGAGAGAGAGAGAGAGAGAGAGAGAGAGAGAGCCAGAGAGAGGAGAGATATTCATTTTTCTTTTTCTTTCTTAAAATTCCCCCAAGGGATAGAAACACACACACACACACACACACACACACACACACACGCACTTCACCTGTCAGTACTGTTTACTGGCTGGTGGAGTAAATGTAAATTTTGACGTTTTCCCAGGCAGTTGCCAATAGCTTTTTGTGGACAATGACATATCCCTGGACTCTCTGACATTTCATTTTGCGCTCTTGGGGCTGCCAGCTCTTTTCTGTAACTGCATGTCAAAATAACAAGACCTTGCTTGCTTATCTGGCACAAGCTCCTTAATAACTGACAGTCTAATCCTGCTGTAGCCTTTGAGTCATGCGATCAGACTTGAACAGCAACAGTGGACTATTTTGTCCCTAGAACATAAGGTGCACGCCTAAAATATCTTCAAGGGTACTGGCCCAGAATGACAGCTCCAGAAATGGATGTTTTCTTTATGTGTGAAATCACGAATTTGGTATCCTTAGACTTGCACAGATAAAAATAGCATCAATTATTTAAACACCAATTGTTTAAATAATCATTACCAGCCAAACTGAGATTAGAATACATCCAAGAAATACCTGGCAAACACAAATGAACTTCTCCCTAATTGACTCAACTAAACCATTTCTCATTAATTACACATATATAGTGACTCATCACAGAATTTTTACTTTGGCAGAAATCTCAGTTTATCAAGCACTATAAAGAGCCAATGATTCAAAGTAATATAGATTTGAATCTCTTTTTTTAGGCTCTTATAAATTTGTGTGTATTGAGTGAGTGGCTGATTTTAGTGTTATGGACTAAACCCCAGAACTTGGGTTTGCTTGGTGAGCATGTTATCATTGAGATACACTCCCAGACCAAATTGTGAAAATGCAAGCTGTTACCTAGTATCACCAACCTTTGGTTTTTCCCATGGAAAATGGAAATGACACTGCTCATAATCTATTTGAAATGATACCTAAGAATAATAGACCTAAGAACCTTAACCACAAAGCAGGTGTAAGTCATGCAAACACACTCATAGGATTTTGTTTGTTGCTAATGGAGTTATCACAAAGTTGTGATCGCTCCCTCACTATTTAATTATGACTATCATCCTCCAGTCCTTCCCAAACCATTGTTCACATTTCCAGAGCCTCCTAGAATTTGGAACTCACATGGATCTCCAACTTCATAGACCACCAAGCTCTTCTCATCAGACAGTGTAGTGGATGGATGGGGGGTTTTGGAAGGGGAACAATACAATACAGGGCACCTATTTTATAAATAATCACCCAAAGAATCATATAGGAAAAGTACAGGATATCATTCCACAAACTAAAGACCGAAGAATCCAGCTGAGGGCCTGGATCCTCAAACCCTGTGTAAGTCCAGTAGAAAGCCTCGAGTCCCTAGTAACGCCTCCTACAAGTCCAATTGGGGGCCTAGAAAAAGTCTCATGCAGGCTCGCTTCACAGATCTGTGCTGGGCAAGTCTGAAGGTCGGTAGCAGAAGCCAGAAAGTCTATGCTAGTGGGATGAACGACCTATGTTAGAGGTTGAGGGATCTGATCAGGAGCCAGAAAGCATCGCTCAAGGTAAAAGCTAGCTCTCCCCCGAAAAGTACCACAGCCATCCCCAGCCAAGTGAGCTCCAAGCTCTTCCAGTGATGAGTTCCCTTCAGGAAAGCCACCCTGATGAGCTTCTCCAGGAAACTGCGCTGTGGGCCATATTCCCTTCCAGAGGCAGGAAATGAGCTCAAAGGACCAGACGTCCCCAAAAGTGAATGACCGCCATTCTCAGCAACCCTGACATCGGGAGCTCCTCCTCCAGTGAGCGCAGCCATGTCCATCAGGAAAGCCAGCACAACAAGGTCCCCAGCAGAGCAGCCAAGAGAGCCAGTCGCTCTGACAGTGCCTCAGAAGTTTCTCCGAACAGCTTCCCCCCAGTGTCTTCTGCTACGGGCAGCCATTCTGAAGTGGGCCTCCCACACCCAGCGCCCCGCTAGCTCAGTTCAGCTGAGTGGAACCAGCTGACCCCAGCTGGCGTCCGCCACCAACAGTCTAGCAGCACCTGCTAGCCATCTGTCCAACTCCCTTGCTCACTTCAAGCTTTCATACTAGCTTTTCTTAATTCTGAAATTTTCTCTCAGGTTTTCATAGAACAGATTTATTAATTATTCAGATATTTGTTCACAGACCACTTTCCATATAAAACTGCCTCTGATCACCTCTCTGGATAATATTCTCATATTTATTTTATCAAAATCATTTCCAGAATTAAGTTGTATTTTTTGCTACCTACCTCTCCTCCTGTCTCTATGTCAGCACTTAGTTTTTCAAATAGTTCTCTGTTGCACTGTCAACTTTTAAAAGTTACTAGTGGTGAGTTGCTTTTTTAACATAAATTGATTGAATGCATGATGATACAGTTCAATCAATTAAGGAAAGAAAGTTTACTCCAGTATAAAGTTGAGAGGCCAGGAGTTGGGGAGATAGCTCAGTAGAATACATGCTTGTCTGGAAAGTGCAAGGTCTTGAGTTCAATCCCTGGTACCACAAATTAATAATAATAACAATAATAATAATAATAATAATAATAGTACAACCTGAGAGGCTGGGTGTGCCGCCTCTACCTCCTCTTCCTAGAATCTTCACTGCCACTCCATTTCTGCTCCCTTGCTGGCTCTCTGGCGCAGGCCACAGGAGCCTCAGCACGCCGAGCACCAATGCCAAGGCTGCAGGACCACTTCTGGAGCTGTCCCTGCACCCGCGCAGCGCCCCAGCCCACCCCCTCCCCCGCCCCCCGTGAGCCCGCGCCTCCCCAGGGCCAGGCATGCCAGTAGCCCTGTGCCCACGCCCCCCTCCCCCGGGCTCCAGACTCCAATCCCACACCCCACACACTGTGAGCTGGCAGCGGGCACCACGACAAAAGAGCACCACATGCAAAGGAGCCTCGAGCCCTTCTCGGTCGAGGTCCTCCTGGCTCTGGTGCTCCCCCTGCTGCAGATCCTGAGGAACAGCAAGCTCTTCCCGGATGAGGTGATCGCCACCATCTTCTCCCGCTGCTGGTGTCGGCTTGCTGTACCCTTGTGATAACAGTCACCCTGGAGAGCCCCACAAGTTCAAGAGAGAGCAGGCCAGCGTCATGTGCTGTATTGCAGTTTTCTTCCAGCATTAACTATGCCAGTGCTAAATTGGATTTTGCCAATAACTTCCAGCTGTCTTTGACCTTGGCAGCCCCATCCCTGGGCCTTTGGTGGACGTTTGATGGCTACAAAAGTGGCCGTGTGCTTGGGATCCCCACGGCCTTCCTGGGGATGCTCATCACCCAGTTTCTCGTGTATAAAGATGTCTATCACTACACATCGCCAGATGTTCTCTATATTCCATGTATATTTTGCTCAGGTGTCACAGTGGGAAACATAGGACGACAGTTAGCCAGGGGTGTTACTGAGAAGCCCCACAGTGACTGAACTTTAAAACCCATTGATTCTGAGGAAAAAGAAACCAGACTTGGGAAGGACTCTGGGACAGTGGATTGTGAAGAAGATGCGCTTTCTCCTGGATACTCTGTTTAAGACTGAGCTCAGTGTTCACAACTCCAGAAGGAATGGCCACCTAGAAATGCCTAGAATAGCAAAATGAAGACAGTGCTTACCTTGAAGTCTAACCATGGCTAAGCACACAGTGCCCGCTGTGCCCTGCCCTGTCTCAGGCTGTGTGTGGGGTCCAGCAGTGACAGTGTCCCAAGTATTAGATGACATTCCTACTATTAAAAACAAGTTGCCATATTGAAAGTCTTCAACTAACATTCAGTTACCAGTTCACAGTTTTGTACCAGAGTCCAAAAGACAGGTTGATGGTGCTTAACAGTGAGGAAGTATGGTGTAATAGGAATATTTATACAAAAGAGTTACAAAGAAAGTAGGGTTCTCTGGATTGATTAATTGATTGATTGATTGATTGATTGATTGATTGTCTTTTCAAGACAGTGTCTTGCTGTGCAGTTCAGGCTGGCCTTGAACTCACTTTTGTAGCCCAGGCTGGTCTTGAACTCACACCAGTCCTCCTGCCTCAGCCTTCCAAGTGCTGGGATTATAGGCGTGCACCACCATGCCCAGTTGCTATCCAAAAGATTTTAAAAATAGGACCATGTGAAGAAACAAACAGGAGAACAGTCAGTGTAGGAAGGTGGCACTCTGAGGGGGTCCTGCTGCAGCGGCTCACGGTTACACTCACTCTGGTGACAGAGTGCACACCATGTAGTCATGTGTGCATACATGCCACCAGGAAGCAGGCCACGCATTGCATTTGTCCAGAGGAACTTTGTGTAGACAATCCTATGGGAGCAAGAGCAACATAAAGTCACGATCCTACACTGTGACCGTGGGTGTGGACCTCGGTTTGTTCTGTGTTGTTGTAAACCTCTAGCCATCTAAGGGTGGATAACAGTCTGCCATATGCTCTAATATCTAAACCAGAATTGATTCTCTGTCACTCCAGAGTGGAGGAGCTGCTTTCTCCACAGCCCCAAGAAACTTGCAATTTGTGATTGCCATGTGAAAAGAGCATGCGTCCGTCGCCACAGTGCCCGTGTGGTGTTCCTAAGCATTGGATGACGATAGTGAGTACAGTGTGTTTGTTGATTGCTATAGACCATGCCAGACCCCACTGGCGTGTGTTGGGTCTTAAACTTCAAGTGCAATGTACATGAAAACCAATCTGAGCCTTGTGTCCTCTTAAATATTTATTTTTTTATCAATGTCTGCAATGCTCCAGAGCAGGGTTCTCCATGTACTTCAGTGCCGCGGGGAAGCAGGTCAGCAATACTCACAGCTCGCGCTGTCCCGCCCTCCTGCCATGCCCGCCCCTCCAGCCCAGGTTCACTCACATACTCCAGTTTGTGGGTTTAATCATTTTTACTTACAAATTCGCCACTTAGTTCTACTTAAATGTTTTTGGTTCATTTTAAATGGATACAAAGACTCCTTGAAACACAAGTTACCAGTGGGCAGGACGAAAACGTGGACCACCCCCCGCTGCCTGTGCCACTGCGTGCGCAGTTGCATTTATAGGGGTGGCTTTATTTCATTTTGAGGGAAATGTCTTGGAGTAAATTTTAAGTTTCTGAAGCTAATTTGTTCCAGAGAAACCTTATTTAAACATAGATGGGTTGTCCTGACCGTTGGGATGATCCCTTACACATTTTCTGAAAAGAAAAACAATGGTCACTTGTGTGGAAGTACTTTTCATTGAAGATGTCTGCCTCTTCTGGAGGTCAGAGACTCCCTGCTGAAAGCAACTTGAGAACTGTCTGGACCTCAGGCATAGGCAGTGTGTGCTTCACTCCTAAACTGGAAGTAAGTCTGTATCTGTTAGAAAAATATAGCCAAAAATTATGAATCCAAAAAAATTTTTGCCAATTCTCATAGCAGATGTGTTGAACCAAAGTGACTTGAGTTTATAAAAATGTAAAATAGTCTGAGCAAAACTTTGACTGCCCCAGATTTGAGCATCCAGTGAGGTTCACATTCATGCTAAGTTTTCAACATTGCGTTCCTTTGGAGTTCACTTTTTACTTTTACTAAAGGTTCAAACCGAATGAATAAATAAACTTGAGAAAGCTATCAGTTCAGTACATAATATGGCTAGTTATATATTGCTTTATGTCTGTGCACTAATATAAATACTTCAGTATAATTCTTAACACATTAGTGCTTTGTCTATTTGCATTGGAGATTTCATAAATTATTACAGAACTTTTTCTTAGTATGTACAAGTGGTACATGGCGCCAATTTTATTTGCAGATAGAGTATTCAAGTTTAGGAGCTACAACTTTGACAAAGCTTTGGCCAGATCTTCAACAAATGCACAATTTAGCTTGCTAAAGTGTTGGTGTTAGCATGCTTTGAGGTGACATACTTGTTCTTGATAGTCATAGGCTTTGTAAGCCCACGATTGACCACTACTATACTCTTAACCAGGAGCTGCAATAGAGGAAAGAGAGACTCTTCAGTGTAGAACAGGTAATGCTGCAGAGTTGGTGTTCATGCACCATAGTCAAGAAGTTTCTATGCTAAGCAAAAAGCTTCTGCTATAATTTGAGAAGGAGGAAAGGACATCGTATCATAGCCCTACATAGACAGTTCCGTCGGGTATTTGGCCCATGTATGTTGCTCAACATCGACCTCTCCAGTCTTAGATGGTCTACGAAGAAGGTGCAGGGGGAGTGGGCAACCCAGACCAAAGTTTAAGACTCTTGGGAATCTTCATTTCCATCTGCCTGATCTGGTGCTTAGTGTAAGTGTTATTAGTCACGTAGGCAGAGTCCCTGACTTTGAGAGAGTACATTTTTTTCATATTTGCTTGCAAGGAACATGGCAATGACTCCAACCAGTTGTGGCATCTTCTTAGATATATAATTATTCTGCATGAACTGATCAGTAATGGAAACAGTCATGTACATGGCCTGCTGCAGCAGCCTGAATTTCATCTGAACCTACACTAGCCAGTCAATGAGGATGGCTCTGATGGTTCGAGTGACTTCTCCACCCAGCAGTTATTTTGGTCTGACTACTAGCTCTTACTCAAGTGGTCAGAGATAACCATAGATATCTTTCATGCATTCACTACAGAGGTTTGGATCTGTTCCATCTTCTGCATCTACATCATTCACAGCCAGAAGGACATCAGGGAAAGCCTGACACAGATCTTCTTGGGCAGGAGCACACCCAGAGGTCTCCGTGGGGCTTGGAGAGGGAGAACTAACCAAAATGGATTCAGGAGAAAGTTCTTCCTTAGCAGGCACAAACTCAGGCTCTAGCGCGCGCGCACACACACACACACACACACACACACACACACACACACACAGAGGCACTTTTTCCAGAGGTTTCTATAGTTTTTTAGCAGTAACTTTCCTGGTTGCCAATGTTTTTACTTCCTTTTTCAGGGTATTCTGGCTTCCAACTGCTGGAAGATTTTGTTATCAATGTCTCCAAGAGCTGCTCTTGGACTCAGACCTGGCTTGGAGGAGGCTGCGGCAGTGGCCAAGGGCACATTCTTTGCGCCCACCATTCAGACCGTGGCCTTATTTTCAGTGTTAATTTTCGTGTTTCATGTGACTCAGAGCACCATGGCTCCCTCTTCACTGGACAGCAGCAGAATACTGGAGAACCAGGACAGCCTGGGTGTGCACCCATCGGGTATCAACCTATTGTAGAATTTTTTGCAGATAACATTAACACATGCATTTGAAGCAGTTACAAGACATCCTGGAATACAGTTAAATACTAATTATTTATTACTGTGAAAATTGAGTGCGGGATGACTACGCTCCATCCAATATCAGCAATGTGTTGTGGATGCAGGATCTATTTTTTGTTTGTTTGTTTGGTTTTTCTTTTTCTTTTTCTGTATTTAGGACAGGGTCTGCAGGGTCTGTAGTACATCAGACTCGGTGATTCTCCTGTTTTCAGCCTCCCAAGCACTAGAATTACAGGCTCTCACAATCACTCCCAGTCTCCATTGCTGTCTCAGTGCCCCCGTGCGCGGGACTGGCACAGTGTTCCAGGTATGGAACCCCAGCTGCTGAGCTCTGTCTAAGCATGCTCTTTAGCCCCCTGAGCTATCAAGACAGCCTTGCAGGATCTATTTCTATCACTGTATTTTATAAGCGCACTTGCAGGAAGCTCTGGCTCTGGAGCAGAGGTAGTCAGTATTATAAAATTCAAGTATTTTTATTTAAGTATATACATATTAAATATATATACATATTTCTTTCAACATTTCTTATAATATTCAATCATTTTAAATTGCACAATTTAGTAGTTTCTTTCACACATTTGTTCAGCCACCACCGCTATGTAATTCAAAAACATTTTTATAATCTCAGAAGGACACCTCACAGTTGTGAGCAGTCATAGCCCATTTTTCTACCCCCTCCACCTCTGCTGACCATGAAGCTAGATTCAGTATTAATAGGTGTGAGAACTCTGGATATTTTATGTAAAGGAAGTCATAACCTATGCTATTAAATGTTTGCTGTCTTTAACTTCTCTTAATATCTGCAAGGTTTATCCAAGCTGTGTTATGATCATTATTACATTTCCATTGTTTATCAGCAATTTAATTTTAAGATATAATGATATTTTGCTGTGAAAAAATATACAATTTTGAACATGGGCATGTATTTTTATTTCTCTTTCTACTTTACGTCTAAGAATGTAATAGCAGTCTTATGGTAGCTTTATATTAAATACTTTAAAAGTTGCAAAACTATTCTAAAATGAATGACATGTTTGACATTTCAACCAAGTGTAGGAAAGTTCTATTTTTTCCATATTTGTACCATAACTTGTTACTTTCTGCAATTTTGATTCCATGTAGCCATCCCAATGCATGTGAAGTTGTATCTCATTATTAGTTTGACTTTACTTAGCCACTAATGAGCTAAACACACATTCTTACTGGGCAGTTGAGCGCCTTCTTGGAGAAGAATATCCAAATCTCTTTTCTGCCATTTTCTCAGTAATCTGCCATATATCATTGAATTACAAAACATTTTTACATATATGTTTAAGACCCTTATAAGATGCATGATTTTCAATTATTTTTCTCATCCTGTTTATTTTGAGAACAAAATCATTTCATATATATGAAGTGTAGTTTCTAATTTTATCTATTGCAGTTAGCTTAAAAATAATGGCTAAGTGATGATTCCATGGTCTACATCTATGCTTTATTCAGAGAGATTGAGGTCTTTAGTTTTTAGATTTTTAACTTTTGGGATCACTTTAGGTTTTCATGATATGATATTATGTAGGGGTAGATCCACACTTTTTCATTTGTGCATATGGACAACAAGTGGAGCTAGGATAATTAATATGAAAAACGTTTTACCATTGCACTCTCTTTGATCAAAAATTACTGGACAAGGACAGGTGTTATAACTCAGTAGATTAAGTGCTTGCTTAGGTAAGCATAGGGGCCAGGATTCAATCCCTTGCAACACATGCCTTGCCGACCCTCCTCCAGGGCCAGCTGAGTTAGCCAGGGAGTCCAGGAGTGGTGGTGTTCACTTGTAATCTTAGCATAGAGAAGCAGCAATCAGGAGGATCACTACAAGTCCAAGTTCCATAGTGAGACCCCATACACACACAAAATAATCTTTAAAATATTACTGAACAATATCTGTATGTCTATATCTATATATCTATGTCTATCCATATTTATATCTATATCTACAATGATTACTTAGGGAGACTTAATTCTATTGTCTTTTGCTGCTATTTCACAGTATGCCTGTAGAAGCACAATGTTGAAAAGTACAGTTTTGTAGTAACATTTAAATTAAACCATATGAATCCTCCAACTTGTTTGTTTCATATTCTAGAGTGTATTGGCTATTCTGGTCCTTTAAAATTCAACATGATTGTATTTGTATGGTGTGTGTGTGTGTGTGTGTGTGTGTGTGTGTGTGCATGTATACACACATGTGTGTAGTGTGAAATTGATTCAGGACCTTAATACTGAGATACATCCTTAGTTCTTTTATTTTGAGTCAGAGTATTGTTAAGTTGTCCAGGCTGGTGTTAAACTTGCAATCTTCCAACTTCTCACATGTGCCACCACATACAGCTTTCATATGACTTTTAAGATTGTCTTGTAATCAAAGAAGTGGCTCAAGTTTTTATAGGGATTCTGTTGAACCAAATCTCTCTATTATGGTTGTCTCCATCTTGGTGCTGTATCCCTTCAACAGAAAACGGTCTAGTGTCAAAAATCTACTGCATAAAAGATACACTCATTCATAAATAGCGCTAGAAAAATTGTTATCCATGTACAAAAGAACAAAAGTATAGCATATTTATTGTGTTATTCTAAAATAAAGTCAAAATTGATTAAAAACCTAGATACAGAAAAAAGAAAAGCTCCAAACTACAGGAAGGTAACATAAAGGAAACACTTGAATTTATAGTGGCAGACAAAGATATCCCAAACTCAGGTAGCACAAGAAATACCACCAAGAATCAACAAAGGGAAGGGTGTTAGATTGTAAAGCTTCTGCATAGCATAGAAAATGATCAACAGAGTAAGAAACAACATGTATAAGGAGAAAAAGATTGCCAGCTAGGGCTGCCTTTTTCTTTTAGAAGATTAATATCTGGAGTATTTATATAAAAACAGCAAAATTTAAACCC
>PVKN010028310.1:0-13279 GCA_004027915.1 Capromys pilorides
TTGTTTTGTTCTCACTTATATATTTATTTTGGTGCATAGGTGAGAGGAAGGTGCACATGGGGACTTAGGAAAGGTCATACAGCAGCTATTCTCACTAGAACTGGGGGCGACTGCGTCACACTGGTGACCAGAGAACTGTGCCCGTATCTGCACTGGGTTTAGGAGATAAAGAGCTCTGGGCTGGTCTCTCCCTTTGCGGCTTATTGTGGAAGTGGGAAGCCGAATGAGGCGTTTCCACAAAAGTGAGAGAGATCTCGAGGTTCAGCTGCGTGTTGCTGTGTGCTTTGGAAATTGCCAGAGACCATTCTGTGGACGCGTAGTACAGAACGTGGGTGACTCCGCTATATTAGTTGAGCTGTGGCAGAATGGCCATGATGGGGGTTGGCCCCACTGTACTATCTGAGCACTGATATGTGCGGAACTTCTCAGTGCCCTTGGCACCTGCAAATAATGGTAACACCTGATCCAATAAAGTAACTGACCTCGATAGACCCAAATTCCCACCCACTCAAAGGAGGATCTGTGTGCTGGGAATCAGCTGAGTCATCAGAAAGTCAAACTTCTGTTGGAGAACTTTAACATTTTTGTGCCACTGAAGGGAATCACTTTCTATTTTATTTGTTTTTAATACAACTTCACTTCAAACATCAATGTTTAACCTTAACTATAATTCACTAAGATCACTTTTCTCATCTCCAGAATGGGGTTTGAACTGGAACCACAGTTTCTGTACCTTGCAGGCTAGAACCAGGGATACTTCGGGGCCCCCAGAACGAGCAAGGATGGGCACTGGTGGTGAATGGGCAACTCTTCCAACTTAAGTCCTTGAGCCCATCCCTTCCTGAACTTTCATTTTTAAAATCAGAGAGTCTGTACAAATATAGACAGTTAGGTAAAAGTATCACAAGCAGTCAGACAGAGCTGGACTCTTGAGAGAGTGAATACAAAAGATAGAAACACACTACAACTACAGCTGTGGGTGAATCTGTAGGAGGCCAGGCCTCCAGATAAAGACACAATGACGAGGCCTACATGCTTTCCCAGGGGTAGAGATAAAGTTTTACACTGGGTCCAACAAAGTCTAGATAGACATCAGTCACCTTTGTGTCCAGAGAACAAGATCCTCGAGCCCATCCCCTCCTGAACGGTTTTTTGCACTTTTTATAGACACTGCTTCCCCACTAGATCAACATTATCTAAACAGCTATGCTTATAATCTTACTGGTTGATCATGGTTTTGTCCCATGTTGTACCCACCTCTTGCTTTTGCTCTATAAAATTTCTTCCATGTTGACAACTCACTTGGGCCCCCTCCTGTTTCTCAGACACTTTCTCAATAAAATTTCCTACTTTTAACCTCTGTTGTTCCTTAGAATTATTCAACTTTAAGGAACATGAACTCAACATATGTAACATCTAGTGGGTTGGGAGTTTTACTGTTTCTCTATATCATTCCTAAGTATTCATTTGACTCTGGTTTTGAAGTCCTTCTGTCCCAGCATTCTTTTGACTCTTAAGACTTATAGACAATAGCAAAGTATAGAAACTAATGTGTGAGAGCCAGATGTTTTCTCCACTCCACAAAGGAAGTGACCTAGAATGAGTTATTAATGACTTGTTCTTAGAATGACCTTGAGAAGATGAAGACAAAATGGATGATTCATTTAACAGAAAAATAATGACATAAAAATACTAACAAACTTAATTGAGCTTGTTTGCTTGTGTTTTGAGATGGAGTCTTGCTAGGAAGTTCAGATTGACCTCGAACCTGGCCTCAAATTCATTGTAATCCTGCTGCTTCAGCCTCCTAAGTGCTGGGATTACAGTCGTGTTCCAGCATGCTGGGCCCTGAAAATTGCATAGAGCCCTGTATCACAAACTTCTATTTCCCTAAACCTTGTACCTCATGATTACTCTTTCAAGACTATTCTTCTAAAGACTATTCTGACCTTGTTTAGTAGTTTTCCAGTGACCTGTATTTACAAGTTAGATGGCAGAAGGGTTTTCTATTCTGGAAAAGTGACCCCTGTGTTCCTGAGGACTCTTGTATCCCGTGCCTTACCTAATGAGGCTTGATTAACAAGGTCCCCATGTTTTGCCTTTGCCTACTGTAGAATGATTCTGTGTTCAATCATGTCTGGAAATGCCAGGGAGAGGAATGACATTTCTTTTTGAGTGCTAGAGTTCAAATCTAGGACTTCATGCAAATTCCCTACTTTTGAGCTGCACCCTTAGCCAGCTCCTTCTTGAAAGCAAGAAGTTTTGTTTTGATGGCTGATTGATGGGCAAATGACAGAGGCTAACGAGAGCTTGAGGTTTGCTTACAGAGTTTACATTGAAAGTTATAAGCTCTGATGGCCTATGTAAAAATCAGAATTAAGCAACTACTTTGTGAGATTTTCAAAAATAGTTGCTGATTAAGTAGGCGCAGGGACCAGGGTACAATCCCAGTGTACCATGCTGACCCTGCCCCAGGGATGCGCTGAAATGACAATTGAGACTGTAATCCCAGTGCTTGGGAGGCTGCAAGCAGGAGGGTCACTATGAGTCTGATCTGTGTAGTGAGACCCCACAGACCTTCTACTAAACATAAAAAGAAAAAAAAACTTCAAAAATAGTTGGAAAGTTAGTTTTCCTCAGATCCTATATGGATTCTAGATAGTGTTTAATTTGATGTAGCATTTGTATTCTTCTGTTTAGCTGGACTAAACCTCTAACTGGGAGGAGTAAAGCAGCAACCAAAATTAGTTATGTGGAAGTGCAGGCGATTCTAAATGAGCATATTGCCCCCTAGTGCTCAAATGTAGCTCAGCCCCCGGCATTCCTCAAAGTTCAGCTGACTGCTGAGATTCCTGCTTTCATCAAAAAGCCTAATTATTGACCAGATTCTGCCTGTGGGTGCTCAAAAGAATTAACAATACTGCAGGTGTCTAATAAATCTGCAACTACAAATAACTGTTGCCCTTTCGAATACTGCATGGAAAACTTTGAGGGACTTTTATGTAAGGATGAGGTAGTTGTGGTGTCATCCTTAGATAGAACAGCTGCTTCAGAGAAGCTTTAGTTCACAGAGGTTTCCTCTCACATTTGTGGGCAGTGGTTGCTTACTCTACTGTACGCCCCTGGCCACTGGGATGTAGAACCTCTGCTCTGCTTGGGAGATAACCTTTTTACATCTTTATGTACTTTATTTTAAATATCATTGGTGTTAAAAATTCTGAATGCCATGTCAGGATGTCTGATTCAGCTTTCTGATTCTTCAAACCTGTGAATTTGTCCTAATTGGCAGGCAAAAAGTTCTTTTGGGTTCCAATTAGCAGGGTGAGAAGATATGTCAAAAATATTTCTTCTTGGGCCAAGAAGATTAAAAAGCTTTGATTTTTACAAAGGAAATGTTAAAGTCTGAGTTAGTACCTGGGATTAGGGATAGAAGAGGACTTTATAAGAATAACAGCAGTTGCAGGGCACAGTCACTGCTATAGGGCTGATAAAAAGCACCTAGGAAGGAGCTGATCTTAAAGAAACGTCATTGTTGACATCTCTTCAGGTCTCCAAGCTGAGACCTAGACCTCACCAGAGGAGCCCAGCATGGCCACTCAGTGGTGGGGAAAGTGCT
Source organism: Capromys pilorides (assembly GCA_004027915.1). NCBI lineage: Eukaryota > Metazoa > Chordata > Mammalia > Rodentia > Capromyidae > Capromys > Capromys pilorides. The sequence goes on from PVKN010028310.1 coordinate 3,617, forward strand.
GGTGGAATGCCTGAGAAGATGGCTATCTAGTGGGGAGGGGTGCTGCACATCTGCATTCTTAGCACTGCAGAGATGGAGGCAAGAGGATTGAGTTCAAGGCTCAAGGCCATTTTGACTATGTAACCAGACTCAGGCTCAAAGAATTACAAAACAAAAACATAAAACAAAAGAAAGAAATTGGTTGTGGCTTAATGTAAAGCCACGTGAGTGTCAGAAACAATGACCTCTATAGAGCTGTGGAAGGCTGTGTGTTTCCCACATGTGACATTAGCATTTTGCCTTGTGAATTGTGGCATTAGAGATGCTCAACCAGTGAAGTCTATTCAAGGATCCCCAAATCTGAAAACCTCTAGTGTCTCAAATCTTTCTGATCCCAAACACTTTTAAAATGTATATAGTCAGCGCATACATTTCCCCAGAAGTCTGGCTATGAGCTCCTCAGTTGTATCAATCTTTTCCAACAACCAGATTTTGATTACACTGATTTTCCTTTTCTATTTTCCTCCTCCCCTCCCCGCTCCTCCTCTCTGCTCCCCCTCCCTTTCCCTCCCCTCCCTTTCTCTTATTTTCTCTTCCTCTTTGCCCACTATTTCACTGAGTTTTCCTCTTTTTTTTTTCAGAAAAAAGTTGACAGAGGTTTTTTTTTGTTTTTTGTTTTTTGGGTTTTTTAAGTACAAGTTTGCAGTACCTACTGTTTTCTTATGTGGAGTGTATTTATATTTTTGCTGTTTTTCTAGCTACTTGTTCCGAGAGAGAAGTGTTAAAATCTTAAAATATAAATTATTTACCTTTTCTTTCAATTCTGTATTCTCTGCACTGTGCACTCTCAGATCCACAGTTACTGATTCTGAAGATGTAGGGTACAGTTTGATGATCTGCATTTCCATTTTCTTCTCCCTGGTGAAGAATTGCCTGGTTATTAACATACACATTATTGAACCTGGCTGAGGGCACATGGGATCAGCATTTCTAGGGAAGGGCAGTGGGGGAGTGTTGCCTAGTCAGATCCTGTCAACTTGTATCAGTCAGATGAGTTCGTGGCTGATGATGGTGAGGTATGTGGACGGGTAGTAGGGGTAACTGTGGAGCTTAATTCTCCTAAGAGTTTGTCTCAATCATTTTCTTGTTTATTTAACTGGAAGCTTTGCTTTGATGTAGAGATAACTCCTCCAAGTTTATCAGCACGTTTGTGTGTGGACATTCTGATACTCATGAACATTCCTATGAGGTACTTGCTTGGGTACATAGCAAAGCGAAGTAGACAAAGCATGGTAAACTGAAGTCAGCTGAACTTTAGCACCTTTCACTGAAATTGAGACTCTGAACAGCTTTCTTCTTGCTTCAACCATGGATTGGAGCAATCCGAGAATCACATTAATGGTCTTCAAACTATAGTTTTCTCAGTCTTCAGTAGGGGCCAGTAGGTCCACTGGAGAAACAAAAATACATAAGACAGAATGGACTTTAAATTTATCAGCTTTTGAAAATGTGTAATACAACCATTGTTAAATTTGTCCTGTTTTGAAATTCTGTACTATATGTACTCTTGCTTGTTACTGTTTTCCTACCTTTGTTTCTGCTATTTTTACTCTTTAAATTAAAATTTTTTAAAAAAGATGAAAAAATAAATTTATCAGCTTTGTCTCTGAGATTACTGGGTGTTTCTCTAAGGTTTTCATCAAATAAGTTCTCATACTAAAACACAAACAGATGTCACCAACAATAAAAATGGTAGTAAATTTAAAAACCTAGCTGGTTAAAATTCCTGATGAGCCTGTCTTTCTTTCTCTCTTTGTGTGAAGCTGTCAGTGACCACTTAAAAGAAAGAAAAGGAGAAAAATGTTAGGAAGGGGCCCCACAGGAACCCTGCCTGTTTTGAGTTTTTGCAACAAAACCAAACAGAGGCACAGTGAGGACTCAGAACTATAAGAGAACCTGTACTGTAACATCCTGAACTCAGTGGTGTCCCAAATTTTCTCTTCAAAGAGATTATGGGGCCACAGAGGAAAGGCATTGACGATGTATAGTGTGCCTAAGGAGAGTCACCTAGAGAGAAAACATTCTCTCAGACTTGCACAGAGAGCAAATTGGTCAAGCAATGGCCATGACTCATCCAGATGGCTGACGCTGACTGCAGTTCTACAAAATACTGTACATAGTTTCAAAGTAAATCCTGAGGGGATTTGACTGACTTGGTAGATACAAAAGTTCCATGTTTTGTTATACAGGTTCTGCTTTAACTTGTCTTTAACCACCCAGCAGAAAAGTTTAACCACAAGGCATAAAAAGTAAAACCAGATTAGTATTCTGAGCTGTAACAGGTTCAAGTCAACAGCTTCCTACATTGTCAGTTCTGCGAATAAGCTACTATTGTTATGGAATATTGGACTATGCATACAACTACTTTCTCTTAGTTCAGTGAGAAGAAAGATTTGTACCAATGGTGTTTAGAAAAGTTATCATATCTGCATCTTGTACTCTGAACAACTACTATGAAGACAACAATATGCATTATATTAATTGTTGTGGCTGTCCTTCGTACTAATGTGTTTTGAAATTGTCTAATTGTTATTTATTTCTTATTAAAATTAATAAAATTTAAAAAAAATAGAGGCAAAAGAGGAACAAGGGCTCACATACAGCTTCAGAGTTAAAAACAGTAGCTGTAGATACATCCTGTCAGTCCAATTCAAGCAAAGTCCATCCCCTAGAGACCTGCCTCACCCCACTGATCAAAGTGGAGCAATGGACAACTGAGCTTAGAAAGTGAGTCAAGACTGGATCCTTTCTGCAGATGGAACCCTGTATTTGCACAAAGGATCTAGCTGTAAAACATTTTGAGAGATATTTCCTTTGTTCCTTAAAGTGAAGGTCTGATTTGCTGTTTGGCAGAGCTGCTGCTCTGTTCTGGCTCAAGTGGAAGGCTCACTAAAACTCTATATATTCTTAACTGGGCACGGTGTCACTCATCAGTAATCCCAGAAAGCAGAGGCAGGAGGATTGCCACAAGTTTGAGGCCAGCCTGAACTACAAAATAAGCCATACATATGCCTATATTTCCCCTGGGGTTTCTGATTTTGGTCTGTTTTTTGATGCAGACTCAAGAATCAGTGTTATGGTTTGTATCTAGTTGTCCCCCCAAAGCCTCATGTAAATCATGGCGTGGTTGCTCCCTGTGGAGCAGTACATGTGTAAGGCAGAACCAGAGGATCAGGGCAGGGCTGGAGGGGCAGGGCCAGAGAGGCATGAACCATTAAACTGACAGCATGTTCCCCCTCCCCCCACCAGGCCTGGCAGCCTCTCTGGAGGTATGGAGCAGATGCTGGACATGGCAATGCCTGTCTCTCTTCCAGACCCTATAATGTGGGATGGCAGTGTCTCGAGGTCTTGCTATGTAATTCAGGCTATTTGAAACTATGAAACCTCCAGTAATGGTGAGCCAAATAAATCTTTTCCTTCCCTAAGCTTGAGTGTCTGGTATTTGTCCCAGCAATGAGAGAAGAGTAACTAATACAGAATTTGGTACCACAGGAGTGCAGTTGTTGCTGTGGCTAAACCTCACCATGTGGATTGCCAGCTTTTGGGAATGGCTTATGGGAAGAGATAGGAAAGGTTTGGAGATGTCACCCACAAGAGAAGCACTGGAACAGCTTCAGCCTTTTTGTAGGACAGATTCTGGTCAGAGCTCTGACCAGAAGACTAATATAAATCCTGCCTGTAAAAACCAGGCTGGGGAGATTTCTGTTAGGAAGGACTGCATTGGTTGTTGGATTACAAATAATTTGTGTTTTAGTTTGACAGAAAATTTGCATGAATTTTGCCCATATCCAGAGACTTTACCTGAGACTGAAATTAAACATGGAGGACTGATTAATCTTTGAAAGGAAATCTCAAAGCAGTCAAATATTGGGGAACTGGCATGGTTATTGTTGGGGCTCTTAGTCAAATTTATGTTAAGAATGAAGAACAAGGAGCCCAGCAGAATGATTTAAAATGTTGTGAATTTGGCCAGAAAAGAAGCTCTAATAAAGCTATGGAATACAAAGATAGAGCTGAGATCTCCATTCCTAGGAGGAACAGGAGAGTAGAAAAGATATCCTGAGGGCACCTCAGGAGGTGGCAGGCTCTTGCCCTTTGTAGCCTCAGAATCACAAGGGTGAGCGACTTTGCTCTAAGGAGAAAGCCACAGAGCCCTATGTTCCAGAATGGTGGCAGTAGCCATCCCAGATTCCAGAATGGAAGCAGTGGCCACACCAGATTACAGAGTGGCACAGGAATAGTGAATTTTCTTCTCAGAATCAGAGTCAGAGTACTCAGCAATCCAGGCACTCAACCCCTATAACCAACAGACAGGAAAGCCTGGCTACTGCTCCAGGTGGCAGCAGACCTTGGCATCATCCACATGGTATTGGTTTCATTTTTATTTATTAATTTGTTTATTTAATTTTTTGCAGGACTGAGGTTCAAACTTGCCAGGCAGGCACTTGTGCCATGGAGCTATCTCCTCAGCCCCTGGCATTGGTTTTAGGAGCATACAGAATGCAGTAGTTCTGAGGTTAAGTAGTCTTCCATCTCAATTTCAGGAGGCCAGGCAGGGTGCCCGGAGAAGGCAATGTGTAAAGCTGTGAGTGAGAAGCCTATTCAGTGGAAACCCCAGAAGTTTGGAAAAGCCGGGAGCTTGGATCATCTAAGGAAAGCTGCAAGGAGTGAGCAAAGCCAGCCTAAGAGAGAAGTCATAGGATCTACCACCACGAGTGCCATAGGGGCAAATCCTCATGGAGCTCACAATTTGCCATAGATTGCTTTGGATGTTCTACATGGAACTCTAGGACTTAATGTTTGTCCTGATGGAGTTTTGACTTGTTTTGGCCCCAGTGGTTTATATCTTCCTGTGTATACCTTTTGGAATGACCAGGTTTATCTTATGCTTTTTAATGTTGGATGTGTTTAACTTTTGATTTATACAAGGGTTCAGAGTTGGGAGTTTGCCTTGGATCTTGGAGGAGACTTGGGACTTAGACTTTTCAGCAATGCTGAAACTGTTAGGACTTTGGCAACTCTTACAGATGGACTAAATTGTCTTTTTCAGAAAGTGATGTACATGAGACTTTGGGGGTTCAGGGGCAGAATGTTATGGTTTGTATCTTGTTGTCCCCCCAAAGCCTCATGTAAATTATGGGGTGGCTTGAGGGGCAGAACCAGAGGACCAGGGTGGGGCTTGAAGGATGAGGTCAGAGAGGTATGAACCATTAAATTGCCAGCATGTGCCTCCCTTCCCTCAGGCCTGGAGACCTCTCTGGCCATATGGAGTATATCCTGCACATGGTGGTGCCTCAATCTCTCTTCCAGATCCTGTAGCATGGGATGGTAGTGTCTCAAGGTCTTGCTGCATAATTCAGGCTGCTTTAAATGATGAAACCTCCAGTAATTGTGAGCTTAATAAACCTTTCCTTCCCTAAGCTTGAGTGTCTGGTATTTGTCCCAGCAATTAGAGAAGAGTAACTAAGACAACCAAGTTCATATTTAAATGACATCAAAGTATATGAAAGGCTGACACCAGGAAAGATGGGATTTTCTAGGTGCTTATTTGCATTTGGGCTTATTTTATCTGCTCTCAACTCCTGAGTTATCTATCATGGAAAATTCTAGATATAATAGCCAAGGATTTCCACATAGCTGACATGGAGCAGGCTGTGGTACCATGTCTGAGTCATTCTTCCTTTGATTTAGATTTCTTCTTTAACCTCCCTTCCTCCACTTCTCACCTCCTCTTGCTCCTAGGATCCATCTGGAAGACAATTCTAATTTCTGGTTCCTCTTCTTTTTCTCTACTTGTGTCTTTAATATATTTACTTTTGGCTTTCATCTCCTTTTTTTGGAGATAGATGGAGGAATTGAGGCCAGTAGTTTTTACAGTACTTTTTTATTCAGGGTGGGGAACACTCAAAGTATTAAAAGAATAAAAATATGAATGGGAAAATGTCACAACAAATTATAAATTTTGAAAAAAACTGTTAAATATCACAAACACTATAAAATACAGAAATATAATTTTGTACTTTATATAAGTACCTGTCATACCTCTGTGCCTCTTTTCCCTTACATTTCTTGGATGGATTGTCTTTGTTTCTTCATGTGACAAAATTATAAAACAAAGGGAATACCAGTAAAATTTAACTTCTTCTCTAGTATAATTGACCAAAGTTATTTATTATTATAGGCAATCGAGACACATAAAACATACAAATTTATACAAGAATATCATTATCTGTATTTTTGTTGCAGGAAGCTGAGTTAGATAGACTATTACAGACATCCAGACAAGGCTAGGCCCTCTAGTAGACAATATGGAAGACAAGATGACTTTGCAATTTTCTGAGAAATAGATACCCCTGCTCTGGACCAGAACTCAAGACAAAAGAGTAAACAAATGCAGTTACATATTTCCCTAAGGATGAGTATCAGAGACTGATACTCTAAATAGTTATCAATTACCTGAAAGCCAGAAACTCATTGACCCAATCCACTACAAGAAAAGCCCCTGTTCTATTTTTATGTGCTCTTGCTATGTGACTCATTTCATCATTTGGTCCTGCATTTAATCAATTTTACCTGAACAATGGTGCTTGTAATATTTTTGGTTGACCAAGGTTTCACCCCACCTCATGCCCACCTACTGAGTTTCTACGTGTTCCACTTTAGACCTGCCTCATGATTTTGTTTTATAAAAGTCTGCCTAGACAAGACAGATTCTCAGGCAACCCACTTGAGTCTGCTCTCTGTCTGTCTGTCTGTCTCCTGTCAAACAGAAGCTTTCTTTCCCTCAATAAATATATTCTGCTCTTAACCTCCATTGTTCCTAAAATTCATTCTTTGGTTTTCACAGAACATGAGCTCAGCCCAGGTATCTTTCAGTTTGGGACTGCAAATCATACAACACACTCTGTTAAACTCAAAGTAGAGATATTTTCAAGTCAGATTACCTTTAACTATATTCCAAAAATGCCCTTGGGTAATTCAGTGCCACTCATGAAAAATGTGACAGAGAGTAAGTAAAAGTAAAAAGAGATAACAATTTTTTATTTTATCTTTACAAAAAAATACGAACATGTGAACAAATTGGCAATGCTCCTTCTAGAATCTTTGGAGCTCCCATGCAAGTGACTTGCTTAGGAAGTTAAGTTTCATCAGCTGCATGGTGAATCTTTCTCTATCCACTGACTCACAAAAGTGACACAATGGGGACTGCCCAATCTATTGATCGCTCCTGGCCTTTGTGTATTGTAGCTGTCATCAACACGGGGTCACTTCCTACACTTTGTTTTATTATTTTTTATGTTGGGGATTGAACTCAGTGCCTCACACATGCTAGACACAGGCTCTACCACTGAGCTGCTGCACCACTAGCCTTGTTTATATATGGGAAAAAAACAAAACTCCTGACCTGAAAGGTGCCTGGGATGAGTTTGTGTTTTCTAAAACTGAAGAATGAATTTTAGGAACAAATGGAGGTTATGAGCAGAATATATTTATTAGGGGAAAGAAAGCCCCTGTCTGAGAGAGACAGACAGGACGGGGCCCCACAAGAGGGTTGTCCCTGGGAAGCTGTCCCTTCTAGGGACTTTTATACTGTAAAACCATGAAGGTAGGTGGGCATGAGGTGGGACAAAACTATGGCTAGTCAATAAGATTATAAGCACCATTGCTCAGGTAAAATTGATCAAGTTCAGGACCCAATGGGGGAACGAGTCACATAGCAAGTGGACATGAATATACAACAGGACTTTGGCCAGTAGCCAGCAGTTGCATTAGTGACTCTTCTTGGCTTCCTCAAGATGATGATCAAGATGATGATCAGATGTTTATCTTTAGGGAGGTAAGTATTTGTTTGATTTTTGATCTTTAAGTCTGGCCCACAGCAGGGGGATCCATCCCTCTTATGGTTGTGACATATCTTGTCTTTTTTGTTATCTCTTTCAAGGGCCTAGTCCTCTCTTACTGCCTATATTTCTAACCCAGCTGCCTGAAACATTCCCTGCTCTGAAGAAGTAACCTGAATTGCCATCAGAGAATCCTGGGCAATGACCACTCTGGCTTCTTCAGGCTGAAAGGAGTCGTACTTGTTGATCGGCAGTCAGCTATGCTCTTCAGAGGTTTTATCTAAGGGCTGTTAATAGACAGTAGACATCAGACATTATTATCTTGGGTAGGTGGAATAGCTTTAAATCTGGAGGAGACAAAGCTAAAGAAATGACTAAACATGCATGGGCCAAATAATAATATCAACAGGATAATCATGAATATAGTCAAAAATGATTTTCACCAAGGAGACAGTAATGACTTCCATAAAGACGATAAAGATAGGGTCCAGAGGACCTCAGTATCTCACATCCATTGATTTGACATCTTTTGAATGCTATTGAGACGTTAGCAGAGGTATATGGAATGTAACAATGTTTTAAAGTTTGTAATTATAAAAAGACTAATCAGAACTTTTTGTAGGTCCATTAGCAGAGATCTCTTAATAGTGGGGTTTAATCCTTTTTTAATCTTCCATGGCCACTTGGTATTGTCTCCAATAAACTGGCCTTTTGTATCTCACCAACTCTATTACTACTGGGGGTACATGAATTGCCAGCCCTAGGAAAAACACTGAATACTCTCCAGTTTGCAAGTGAGGCCACTGGCTGGGTAGCTACTGACAAATCTGTATGAGCTTCTATCAAATGTCTAACAGGATTTTTCCTCATATTGGCAGTTAACATGTGTTCTCCCAGGCTGAGAGGTGAAGACCCAATGATCTTATCAATCTGAAACTGATTCCATCATGGACACTTTCTTTTTTCTCTCTCTCTAGCAGCTTTGGGCATTTTTTTTTTCTTGAAATGTCCCTTTCTGTCTGGATCTAGGGAAGCAGAACTTTTTCCATTACCCAATTGGCCTTCATTCCTATAAGCTGCTAGTACCACTGTTCTCATTTTCTGTCCATAATTCCATTCTATATCCTTTTTACTATGAAACACCACCACTGAGACCAATTTATTCCTGCAAACCCTTCTAACTTCTGCCTCTCATGTCAGATATCTGGGATCCACTGAACAAGATATAACTTTTTGGTTTTAACATTTCCTGCAGGCAGCCCTGCCAAAGGAAGGTGAAGATAGCTTTTCTTGTAATAGGCCAGGAAACCCCAAAAAGGCTCAGCTCACCTGGGCTGTATGAGGTGGGCAGTTAGTTAAGGCCTTAATATGTGTCTCTATAGACAAAATCTGGTGGATCCCAGTAAAAAGAATCTTAATCTAACATATTTGTTATAGATTTTTATCTGCATGATTACCTGGATTTTGGTATCTTCTAGGAAAGAACAAATTTTCTGAGTGATTAACACATGTGTAATCAAACTATGAGCATTTGAGCTTACTGGTAAATGTATAATTTTTTTGAAGGAATAGCAACTATAACTCAACTGGCTTTTAAATCCCTTTATTCAAAGAATCTGACAGTTTGCTATAAATCTTCTAGCTTTAGTTATAATTATCTCTAAGTTTTGAGAACTTATGTAAATCAGATTAATATCTTATTTTTACTGTCAGTACTTTTAAATAATCTCAGTACAGTATGATATATTTTTCTACTTACACCTTGTGAGAAAACAGTGTCATC
>PVKN010028311.1:0-13275 GCA_004027915.1 Capromys pilorides
CTGACCCTGAGACCTCGCTCTCCTCGCTGCGGTCGCGTGTGTTTCCTTCTCGTGGGTTGGTCGCCTCCGTGTTACACAGGAACCTGAGGCCAGCCTGGGGCTAGCAGCGGGAGACCAGCCCAGACTGCTCGCCGAAGGTCGTGCGGATGAGAGGAAGGACCAGCGAGATCTGGGTGGGGCTTTTTTACTTTGATACCGGGTCTCTTAAGTAGTCTAGGCTGGCCTCAGACTGGATCTGTAGCTCAGACTCTCCTCGAATTAGATATATGGTCCAGACCGACTTCAGACTTGCAGTTCTCCTGCCTCAGCCTTCCGGATGACAGGCTACCACGTGTGCTACCACGCCAGTCTGAGTTCTGGACCTTTGCCGCCCCACCTTTTATGATGAAAACCGGATCAGAGTGATGAAACTCTTTCTGGGGGTTTTGTGATGATTTTTGTGACATGGACATAGAAGGCGTTTCTCTCATCCAGCGTTTTACAAAGTGTGGTTATGCAGTGGTGTGCTGGCGTCTCAGGCTGTGGTCTTAAAGTGTTCATTAGAGATCAAGATCACGTGTGTCAGTGGAGAGTAGAGTTTAGGTGTTCTTGACTGATGCCCAATTGAAGGTGGTATCTTTGTTTTTGTTTTGCGGTATACAATTTCATTGTGTAGTCCAAGCTAAACTGGAACTCAATATGTAGTCCAGGCTGGCTTCAAACTTGCAGCGATCTTCTTGCCTCAGCCTCATGAGTGCAGGGATTGCTGGTGACACCCCCACTCCCACCCCAGGCCAGAAGACAGTATCTTTTAAAGTGTGTATTAATATAGTTGAGGTTTTTAAGTGTTTTACATATTTGCAGCATTCTCACTGGGCACACGATGTCAAAAACAGTACCTATGGGTATAAATATTATGGAAGAATGCCTTTTTAGAGAATTCTGTGTATTTTATTTTTATTATTTATATTTTGTCTTTTTGAGACAGGTTCTCTCTATGCAGTTCAGGCCGGCCTTGAGCTCACTTTGTAGCCCAAGCTGGTCTTGAACTCAGAAGGATCCTTCTGTCTCTGCCTCCCCGTGCACTACCATGCCCAGCTCTCTGTGTACCTATCACTGGTTAACCACCCTGTCCCTCAGACTGTCGTACTTTTACTGTGAGGTGGGTAACAAATCAACTTATAATTTAGGGCTAAAAGACAGGCAGAAAAATTGTGATTTGCCCAAGGTCATTTGTGAGCAGTTGGGGGTGGGGCTGGTCTGGGCGGGAATTGCTGTGCTGGTACTTGTATTTGGTGTAGGTTTAGGGCTGCTGCTGTCTAGCCGTGCACAAGGCTATGTCCAGGGATTCTTCAGTGACCCTCAGGTGCATGTGCTGTTCCTGGTGGGAGGCCACTTGCCAGCCTGGATAGACACTGTGTATGTAGTTGTGTCTTCAATTCCCATGTTGCTTTTTGTTGCTGTGACAGAACACCTGTGTGTAGTGTTGTCTGAAAACAAAATACACGAGGCCTGTAGTGTGAGTTGGTTGTTCCTGAGCAGAAACCTACTGTAATCCCACATAATCAGACTAGTATTTTATACTAATGCCTAGTTACAAGTTATTATTAGTGAAACCCTGTCTCAAAATCAAATCTAAAAAGGGCTGGGGATATAGCTTAGAGGTAGTGCACCCCTGGGTTTGATTTCTAGTACTGGAAAAACAAAATTACAGTTGGAAGTGTTGAAGAGGATCTCATATTTCAATCGTCTGTCTCAAATACAGCGTTAATCCAAAATTTCAAGCTGTGGAGACTGATGTGGCCCCTTAAACAAGACTAGTAGTTAACAATGTTGAAATACTTCCACTTTGTTTTCTTTAACCATTAACAATTTTTCAGTTTTTTTATTAGTACATTTGCAGTACTTCATAATTTCTTTCATCTGGGGCATTAATGCATACACATAGCCCATCCTCCTCCCTGTGACATCTCTGCTCTCCTCCTCCTCCTGCCATCCCTTGGCCTTTCTATTTGAAACATGTTCATTTGAACTGGAGGCCAGAGGGACTGAAATAAGCAGCTCCCATCAGTGTGGCACTTGGAACATGAATATTACTTGTTTAATAACTTCCTTATTTAATGATTGTTTAGACTTGTGACTGTCTTTTATTTGTACATTCTGTACATCTTGTTTATAAAGCTTCAATGCTTTTTTTGTGCATGATATACCTTGTTTATATAGTACGGTATTTTTGCTGGTTGTACTGTAGTTTATGTTCTGTTACACATTACAGTACTGCATTATGAATTTTGCAAATAAAAACAAAGTCATCAAACTGCCCTGTTTCAAAATGAAAAGGGCTGAGGCCAGTGAGATAGCTCAGCATAGTAAAGTGCCTACTTAGGCAAGTGCAGGTACTACGGTTTGAGCCCCTTCACCACAGGCCTTGCCAGCCCTGCCCCCAGGGCAGGCTGCGCCAGCCACAGAGTCCAGTGTCATAGTGGCTCATGCCTGTAATCCCAGTGCAGGGGAGCTGTGTACTGAGATCCTGTAATAACTAGATATATTAAAAGGGATTTGATTTTTTTTAAGATTTAAATTTATAATAGTAAAGTTCAGTACACAAATACAAAACATGATGAGCCCTTGTTTGTCCATCATGCATTTGGGGTAGTTACGGATGAGTTTAAGGGATGTCATCTCACTGACTCGCAGGAGAGGCCATGCAGGAGGGCGGCGACCCAGGCTTGAGTCAGTGGGATACTCTTGTTTTTTCTGTATCTCCACTCCTGCTTGTTACCTTTGTCTAATTTTTTTTTAAACTTGTCTAATTATTTGATGGGTTTTTTTTTTAAGTTGTGGAAAAGTACACAACATAAGACTTAGCTTTGTTTAAACTTAGCAGTTTAATCTTTTAGTGTACTGAATTAAGTTATATTGTACAGCCACCATATCTGTTTTCAAGACTTTTGATCATTCCAAGCAGAAACTTTGTCCTGTTAAACAATTTCCCTCTTCTGGCCTCTACTTCCTGTCCCTGTCAGTTTGCCTGTACACACCTTGGGTTTTACCTTGAAATATAGCACACATTTTCACCCAGCAAGGTGGAAAGATAATGATAGATGCCCAGAGAAGAGGGTTATGCTACACGGGAAAGCTGTGCTCATTATTTTTAATTTTTAGCTATCTAGTGCAGGAATTCCTCCCATGACACAAAGTTTAAAAGCTGCAACTGAGTATACATGGGACAGTTTCCCTTTCCTCTGCCCCTGGCTACCAGATCTCCCCAGAGGCAGCCAGTATTACTGGGGCTCAGGTGTTCTGAGTCTCAGGTGTTTTGCACATATACGGGCAAATACACAGAGAGCTCTTTCTCTTTTTTTCTTACTTGAAAGTAGCACACCATATTCTCTTTCTTTTTTCTCTGATTGTTGCTTCACAATTGTTCATTTGCAGTGCTTGAAGGCTGGGCTGGGGCTGGAGCTGAGTGTGGAGTGCTTGCCAACCCTGCAGAAGACCCCAGATTCTTTCTTTATTTATTTTTGTGGTATTGAGGATTGAACTCAGTACCTTATATGTGTTAAGCAAGTGCTCTACCACTGAGCTACATCCCTGGACCCCAAGTCCCTGGTCCAGGTCCAGCACTGAAAAACAAATACATGAGGCTTTGTTATTGTCTGTATAGCTGGATAATAATCTGTTGTCATATGTAATTAATTTAGCCAGGTAGAATTATGGGGAACTTGAATTGCCGGTGAAGGTAACCTGGTCTGGGTAGCCAGCCCACCCATGACCAAGGTCCCTGCCCCTCATAGCTGAGGTGGGAAACCGGACTGGGAGTCAGGCTGTGTCAAGCAGACAGCAGTCACCAGATGTCTTGATCTGTGCCTGCTTCTAGCAGTATGAGACAGTGCTTGTTTATACCTAAACCAGTACTGTGGGGACCTGAAGTTTGATCTTTGCAAGTTGATGAGTGAGAAAAGTTTCTCTGTGTAGATTTCACCACATATATGCATGTGAACATGCGTGTGCATGAGCATGTGCATGCACGCGCACATACACACACAATCATACCCTTTAGTTCAACCTAGAGAAAGATTGAAAGAGTAGAAAGAACACTCATTACCTCTGGGATAGTTTTAATTTATATCTTTGGTTGCAGTCATGTCATAAGACCTCTTACATTTGCTTTTCTGTAAAATGTTTATATGTTTTTTCTCATTTTCTATTGGCTTTTTTTTTTAAAGTTTATTTTATTTTATTCTTTTAAACCTCATTTATTTATTTATTTGTATTCTGGCCAGCTCAGCCTGCCCTAGGGGTGGGGCTGGCACAGCATGTGGTGCCGGGGATCGAACTGCAGTCCCTGTGGCTGCCCAAGCTTGCCCAAGCACGCACTCTGGACCACTGAGCCATGTCGCTGGCCCCTCTATTGGCTATTGGCTTTGGTCTTGTCTTGTTTTCTTTCTTTCTTTCTTTCTTTCTTTCTTTCTTTCTTTCTTTCTTTCGTGGTCTCACGATTGAACTCAGGACCTTACACTTGCTAGGCAGGCATTTTTGCCACTGAGTTATCTCTCTGGCCCTTGGCTTTGGTATTTTTAAATAGATTTTGAAAACCTGTTTCTGTATGAAGGGGCTGAGCACCTTAGCAGTACTGTGAGTCACAGCTACCGTCTCACTTAGGGTGGCACTAACTGGGCCACGACTGGTGGTGGGTACCAGTATCCCAGCACTCTAGAAAGTTGAGTCAGGAGGATTGCAGATTTGAATCTTGTGTAAGACTTAGTGAGATCTTGTCTCAACTAAAAATAAAAAGGGCTAGGATTGTAGCTCAGTATGAAGATCCCAGGTTCAGTGTCCAGGGCTGAAAAAGAAAAGGAAGCAAGAAAAACTGTGACTTTTATATGTCCTTTTCCAGTACCTTTAAATCTTTTTTCAAAAGTTATTCACTTACTAATTTTGCATATCAAGAATTGAACTCAGGACCTTGTGCTTGCCAGGTAGGCACTTGTGCTGCTGAGCTATATCCCTGGCCGCCTTAAATCTTTTACACATTTGGAACTTATTTTGGATGAACTGTGAATATAACTTAATTTTTTTCCAGATGACTACCAATTTGTGCAACACCTCTTATTGAACAGATAGTCTTTGCCCCATGTGTTTAAATACCCTTTTTGTTATTTACAATGTCATATATTTTGGTGTCCATTTTTTAATTACTCTAGCTTTTTTTTTTTAAATGCAATGTTTCTAGTCATTAACCTCTTTTCATAAGTTGAAAATTTTAATATCCTATCCACTGAATTGTAAATAAACAAGCAGAAGTGAATTACTCTAGCTTTATAACATGCTTTGGTATTTGGCAAAGTTAATTCCATTTCATAACTTCTAATTTTCAGAACTTTCTTGGCTATTTTTGTTTTTCCATGTGTACCTTAAAATAAATTTAGAGCAACTACTTTGAAAAAAAATATGCAATGTTATAATCATTCTTAATTTCCTTTTATCTTGTTCTGAAATTCTGTATTGTTGGGTTTTTTAAAATTCTCTTTAAGAAACAAAGCTTCTGTAGTTAAAAAAAGAAAAGGAAAAAAAAAGTCCTGTGTGTTTTTATTGGGCTGCTTTACTTTTTTAGATTAACGTAGGAAGAGTGACATTTCAGTGATCCTGGGTCTTCCTCAAGAACATGGCCTGCCTTTCTCTTTGTTGAAGTTTATGTGTCCTTTAGAGTATGTGAAAGTTTTTTGTTGTTGTTTTTATTGGTGGTGGTATTGAAGCTTAAACCTAGGGCCTTTCTGCTGAGCTATATCCCCAGTCTTTTGTATTTTTTGAGAAATTCTCACTGAGTTGCTAAATTGCCTAGGCTGGGTTTGAATTTGTGATCCGCTTTCCTCTGCCTCCCAGAGTTCTGGAATTACAAGTATGCGCCACTACACCCCATTTGCATTGGTTTTTTAGTGTTGTAGAAGTCCTCTACTTGCTTGTAGATGATGTATTTGAAGACTGTTTTCTTGTGTTAGTTTTTGCTAACTTGATTCTTTTCTCAAACGTGAAAGGTTTTCAGTTGTCTTGCATTTTCTTGATATATAACCATCATCACTTGGAAAAACTAATTTTATCTTTTCCCTTCCAGTTGTGTACTCATTTTTTTCTCTTGCCTAATTGCAATAGCTAGTACTTCCAGAATGACAGTAAATAGTGGTGCTCAAGTGAACATCCCTGTTTCACCCCTGATTTAGTGGAAATTTTTCTAGTGTGTTCTCCTTGGACTTGAGTTTAGCTTGTGGTTGAGAAGCATGTAATTATGTAATTGAAGTCTCTTTCTTAATATATGTGTGTATTCAGTATCAGTATTTACCAAGCACCTAAGAGTTTAAAAAAATGAAGGCTACATTCTATCCGCTGTCTAAGGTATTTTGGTGGTGACTATTGATACAGTAAATGTAGCATTGTTTCAAGATAAGAAGTACTTGTTTGTTCCTGGTATTCAGTGAGTGAAGCAATGTTTAGAGAAGGCTGTGAGGAGTAATGCTTGGGCCTTGGGACTGGGTGAGTAAGCAAGAGGTGGGGTTCTGGGAGTGTGGCCCACAGAGGCCCTGGGTTCCGTTCCCAGCACTGCAAAAAGCAAATAACAACGGTAGGTGTGGTGCCTGAGGCAGGAGAATGGCTGCAAATTTGAGGCCAGTTTGAGCAATATAGTTAGCTAAAGGCCAGCCTGGATTGTATAGCGAGACCCTGTCTTAGAGAATACCAAAAGGAGGGAGGGAGGGATGGATGCTGAGGTGAAGGCTTGAAGAATGGAGTGGGAGTGGAAGACTGACACTGAGAAGGAGGCAGACGGTTTGGGAGCGGAATACCAGTGCCAATATGATTTGAAGCTCCTGGAATCCTGAATGGCAGCCTCAGGCCTCAGCATCCTCATTTTAGGACCTGAAATAAAAGAAGTAGTATACCTGACTTTCCTTTTTTATTTATTTTTAAATTTTAAAAATCATTCATTTTTTCATTCATTTATTTGATGCAGGGTCTTGCTACGCAATTCAGACTCATGGTGATTTTCCTATCTCATCCTCCCCAGTGCTGGGATTGCAGGTGTGCACCACCATGCCTAGTTTCAGGGCTGGTCTGGGGCAGACATGGCATGCAGAACCAGGGATCAAACTTACGTCCTTACACTTGCCAGGCAGGTGTTTGGATCGCCAAGCTATCTCCCAGCCCTGACTTTCCTTTTTTAAAGCTTATTGTAAAGCTTAAAGGAGATGGGTAGTCAAAAGTCTTAGTCCTTTGAGTATACCTGTATAAGAAACAGAGAAGTGTGACCCCACAAGTGCAGGCACTAGAAAACTGTTCAAGACTTTTGTGCAAAGAGTGACTTAACAAAAGCAGATCTTTATTTTTGGAAGTTGTCCTCGCCAGCAGCAGTGTTAGAAGACAAGCAGCAGGTGGAGTGAAGTACAGGCAGCAGAGCATAAAGGAGCCTGTTAGCATCATGCTGGGGGAAGGTGTGGAGAGTCACCTGTGTTGCTTGCCTGTAGGTCAACATAGCATATAACTTTGCTTGGGCTCCTGGACGGCAGGAGCAGGTTGGGCCTTGGTTTGCGGAGGGTAGCACACAGGTGCCTCAAGTATCTGTTCACCAAGTCTAGAGGGAGCCCAGTAATTTGCACTTGCGTTTTGCGAGCTTGGGGATAGAACCCAGGACCTTGTGCATGAAAGGCAAATGCTCTCTGCTTGGAGCTACATCCTCAGCCCTAGTAAACTGCGCTTCTAACCAGGCGTGTTTGGGCTGGCTGCCATGGCTCCATCTAAAAATTACCTGGGAAAGGGGATTTCAGGCTGGGACACTTGTGAAGGGCAAAGTGATCAAAGCACTCCTTATTTATGATCTGCTCATTACTTTTTCATCTAGTTTTTATTTAGTGCTTCCAACGTGGCAACAACTTGTGATGTACAATCATGAATGGAATCGTCTTGATAGGACAGGTAACAAACCAGGAACCAGAGCACACATGTAATTAGTTTTAATGCTCCAAGAGGGAACACTTAGGCTCTGCATAGAACAGTAATGGGAGCATGTTGCTTCATAGGAGCACATCTGGTCAGAGAGGTCTTTCTGAAGATGTGACATTGCATCTGAGACCTGAAAAGCGGAAAGGAGCCAAGCTGTAAGGAGAAGAGGGAGTCGAGAAGGGAAGACAGTATGTGCCAAGGCCTTGAGATGGAAATGAGGCTGGCACACATTGGCACTGGATGAGAGGGAGGTGACATGAGGTGAACCTGGGGAGGACAGGACAGGGCAGACTGTTTAGAGTCTGTGGGATTTGGGCTTCGTTCTCAGTGCAGAGGGATGTAGCCCACACACACCATAGAATGCATCCACAGTGACCTTGAGGCAGGTGAACCCAAGGGAAGAAGACAAGTGAAAGGCTTGGCAGGCCATCCGGTCATAAGGCAAGGTTGAGGTTCGGGCGGGGCTGTGGCAGGGGGATGGAGGATACACAGCTGGCATAGAGCAGCAAAGGGGCAGGAGTCCACAGTGATCCCGGTTTCTGTGTGGAGGCCCTTGGGAAGACGGGATAAGGAGCAAGGTGGGAAGTGTGAGCACAAGGTGGAGACTGAGATCCGAGTGCCTTGCATCCTGCACAGGTGATACGGGGGTTTCTCTGAAGAGAATTAGGGCATTCATGATTGTACACAAGAAGCAGGTTCATGATGTTGCCTCCTAAGTGATTGTTTTCCCACCATTTTGAAGTTTGGAGGTGGTTGGTGGCCAGTGTTCTTAGATCTGAGCAAGATAAAAAGGGGTGGGGATGGGGCTGAAAACTCTCCAGAAGAGGTTCTTTTTGCACAAGGACAGTGAGTGTGGCAACCTGTCAGAGAAACTGCCAAGCTTATTTACTTAGCGTGTAGTGAGCTCTCTGCGCTAGAATAGAGGATCTGGGAGATCATCTCATAATGAGGATTTTAATTTTTTTACTCAGTGTTGTAGGTCCCTGTTGCTGTGGGGCTGTGATAGTCAGCAGGTTATGGTGGGGATGTGTTGGACATTTATCACCTGTTGACCAGAGAGCCACAGATGACAGAATGGGCCAGGCACCCAGAACCTCCTCAGGGGCATAGCCCAGGGATCAGTAGACCCCCCAGGATGTCACCTGGGGCCAGTCCTTCAACACACTTGGGATCCACACTTCAGCAGTAGAGCAGGTTTCTTGTGGGTGTGGGTGCTTTTAGAGAGGAAGCACACCCTGAGCTGACCAAGTTGCATAGCTACTGTGTGGGTGGCATAAACCTTTGAATACTTACTACTATTTTGATGCAGAATTCTTTAGGTCCCGGCCTGTCCCAACACCATTCTTCCCAGAGACTCTGTTAATTGTGCTGCCTGGTCCTGCAGCATGTGAGGTTTCCCAGGAGAGCACAGGGGGCTTTATAGCTGAACCCACACATGGTTTCAGCACCATGCTGCCATGAGCTTGTGGTATGGAGTGCAGAAGGTCAGATACCCAAATGGAAATAAATGGTATTTAGAACTAGGAGAATTGGCAAGATCTTCAAGGGAATAACAAGATAAGAGGAACATTTCTTTGAGGTTTGGTAAGTCCCAGACGCATGTGCTAGGTCTGTTTATCTAGAGCTTGGAGGTTATCTGCCTCTGTTTTTGAAGACAGGGTCTCGCAGTGTAGTTCAGACTGGCCTTGAGTGTACTATGTAACTCAGGCTGGTCTTAAACTTGTAATTCTGCTCGGCCTCTTACAGGCATGTATCACCACACCTGGCTGTTGTCTCCTTTTTTTCCCCCTGGGACCGCGTCTTGCTGTGCGGTGTAGGCTGGCCTTAAACTTCGTAGCCCAAGCTGGCCTCAAATTCACAGCGCTCCCTCTGCCTTAGTCTTCCAAGTGCTAGGGTTACAGGCATGTGACAGCCAGGTGCTAGTATTTTCTGACCATGATTTATTGCTTTTGCTTTTTTCTTTTCATATCCCTCTCTCTCAAGGGTAGGGTATCTATGTGTCCTCTTGGTGGTGGAAGCATGTCTTCTCTCTGCTTGGTGTAGAACTCCAGTGCTTAAGGGCCTGTGTTCTCGGTCCTTTCTTTGCCCATCCTAGTGCTTGGCAAATGCATATTCCAAGAGGGAATGGTACATGATTCCTTACATTTCTCACTGAGCTCAAATGTGGTCTATGCAAAGATTTTACTGATCTGCAAAATAATATTCCACAGGAGAAGCAACACATGATTGTAGAAAGAGAAAACATTTAAAATTCTTCCCTTGTATTCTATCATGAAAATTTTTTTGTTTGTCTTTGGAGATGGGTCTTAATATGTAGTCTGGGCTGGCCTTGAACTTGTTATATAGCTCAAGCTGCAGCTCTCAGCCCTCCTGCCTCAGCCTCCTGAGTGCTACCACACCTGGTAAGATACTAATTTTATTCCTTCTCAAGTCTAGGGACCAGTGAGATCGTTCAGCAGTCTAAAGCACCTGCTTAGGCAATCTTAGGCAACCACAGGGACCGCGGTTGGATCCCCCGCACCACATGCTGGGCCAGCCCCTCCCCCAGGGCAGGCTGAGCCAGCCATAATTCAAAAAAAAAAAAAAAAACTCCTAAAAAACCAAGTAAGTCTATGTTGTAATGTAATGTAATGGTAGTGTTTTTTTAACCTTAGTTCTGTTTTGACCTAGGTTATAAAGATAAAATGAGAGGTAATATATGTGAAGTGTTTAAAGTTTGGTACTAGGTGAGCATTTAATATATAGTGGCCTCTGTTACTGTAGCTATTATTATTGTGACTATACTGCTTACTATTTCTATTTATATAAAATTGCCTTGGGGTAGTTGGACATGGAAGCGCACCCCTGTAATTCCAGAACTCAGGAGGCTGATACAGGAGGATTGTCACAAACTTGAGGCCTGCCTGGGCTACATAGTGAAACCCTGCCTCAATTTTTTTTTTTTTTAATTTTAGTACAGAATGTACAAGGTCTCACTACACAGATCAGACTTTGTGATTGTCCTGTTCTCAGCCGCCCTAAGTGCTGGGATTACAGATGTGTGCGCCACTACACCCAACTGCTGTCTCAGTGTGCCTCTTGGGGCAGGGCTGGCACAGTAGGCTAGGGACCAGGGATCGAACCTGGTCCCTGTGTCTGCCTAAGCAGGCACTTTAATCCTCTGAGCTATCTGCCAGCTCTCAAAAAATTTTTTAAAAATTACTTTGGGGAAAAAATACCAATAATCGTGCCTTGCTGGCCCTGCCCCTGGGGCATGCTGAGTGGGCAGCCAAGTCTAGGTGTGGTGGCAGATGCCTGTAATCCTAGCACTGGGCTGGCAGAAAACAGGAGGATCACTATGAGTCTGAGCTGCGTAGTGAGAATCTGTACCAAATACATAAATGGGCAAAAAAAGAAAAATACCAATAAGAAAAACAAAAATAATTCTACTCAGGAATAAATCCCGTTATTTTGTAATTGATGTTTTTTAAAATTTAGTAATATTATGATGTATGTTTATACCTTTAAATATTTTTCTAAAACATCGCTTATAGAGCAGTAAGAGTAGTTTAAAAAATATTTTTGTTGTGGAAAATATCACATAAAACCGGGGGTGATGGCACATGCCTGTAATCCCAGCGTCCGGGAGGCTGAGGCAGGTGGATCACTGTGAGTTGTGGGCCAGCCTGGGCTGCACAGTGAGACCCTACCATAAAACTAGGAAAAGTAGAGAGAGAGGAGAGAGAGGAGAGAGAAAGGAGAGAGATTACATACAGAACTTTGTAAAAATCCTGGAATCTTCATTCTCCTTTCCAGTCTCCCATATTTTTTTCATGAATAGTGCACAAGTTAAGTGTGAACACCATTTTTGTCTTGTTTGATGCTGTCTTGGGGATTGAACTTAGGGACTCAGGCATGCTAGGCACTCACTGCACTGCCACGCAATCCCTGCATCTGTTTTATCTTTCTGTTCAGAGCCACTGGGTGCAGACAGGCAGACACATCCTTGTAGGTGGAAGCAGGAAGAGAGTCCCTGTGGGTGGGAGCTGGCATGAGGGAGAAATCTCTGGTTCATTGTGCACTCTTCCACTCTTCTGCTTTTCTGCTGCTCTGGCCTCTGAGCAGCTCTGTTGAGGTGGAGGAACAGCGATTTTCAACATGATAGGCTGCAGAAAATACAGAAGTGAGAGAGGAGCCTGTTGTGAAACTGTGGTCACCAGGGCATGGAAGGGCTCTTTGTCCCCTCCTTGGTGCTAGCAATCAATCCATCAATCTTTGAGATCAATCATAGGCCCTCCCCTCCATGTAGCAGGTCTCTACCACAGGCCACTCCTTGCCTGAGGCTCTCTTTCCTTCCTTCCCTTGCCCTTTCTTCTCCCTTCCCCTTCTTTTATTTTCTCCTTTCCTTTCCTGTTCCCTTTCCCTTTTCCTGGTTGGGTGTTAGACACAGGCCTCCTGAACACCAGGGATGTGCTCTGCATCTTCTGTCCCCTGATCCGGAAATTCACCCTTTTCTGTCTTTTATTTTATCACTTGCTGGAAGCAACTGCAGTAGCTGGAAGTGCTCAGGAGAACCAGGGAATTAAACTCCTGGGTTTTTGTCCCAGAGACCAGGAGATGGGCCCTTGGGAGCTGGAAAGTGTTAGGAAGATTGTAGGAAGGAAGTCAACAAAGTGAACCTGTAAAGTGCGTTTGAACTCCTGGCTGTTCTCTGCAGTGACTGTGCAGCCAGCCCAGACCTTCAGGGACCCACAGAATGAGAGGCTTGTTCTTCTTGCTGCTCGGGGCTGAGGAGGAAAGGAGGAAGAGCATTGCAGAAAAACATTTAAAGAAATTATGGAAGAAAAGCATGTTCCTATTTGCAGATGACATGACAGTGTAGAAAGTATAAGGGAGTCCATTTTGGGCTTTTGTTTCATTTTGAGACAGGGTCTTGCTATGTAGTTCAAGCTGACCTTGAACTCACTATGTAGCCCAGGCTGGCTTGAAATTCCTGGTGATGCTCTTGTCTCAGCCTCTCTGAGAAATGTAGTTGCAGGGGTCTGCTACTACACCTAGCTTACTGCTGTGTGTGTGTGTGTGTGTGTGTGTGTGTGAGATGAATTTAGGGAAGGGTCTACAGGGTGTACAGGGTCTCACTACACAGATTGGATTCCTATTTTCAGCCTCCCAAGCACTGGGATTATAGGCGTGCACTGCCATGCCCAGTCTCTGTCCCTGGCTCATTGTGCCCCAGGGGCAGGGCTGGCGCTGCAAGCCAGAGATAGAACTGTGGCCGCTGTGCTCTGGCGAAGCAGGTGCTACCGCTATTTTTTTTTTTTTTTT
>PVKN010028312.1:0-13274 GCA_004027915.1 Capromys pilorides
CGCAACTATAAGCTCCAATTTCTGGAGATTCTTAGACAGCATTATAGGTTATACTATATACCACCAGAAGGAGATATGTTACATTTCCAACCCCTTGTGCCGATTAATGTGGCATTATTTGAAGTTGAAATTTGCCTCAGTTACTTTTTTCCTCATTACTGGGACAAAATCCCCGACATCCAGAATTAAGGAACGAAAGGTAATTTTTGCTCACAGTGCAGTTTTAAGTCCACAGTCAGCTGACTCCAAGACAAAGTGACACATGGCCAGAGGCCAGCAGGTCATGGTGACAGAAGAACAGTAGAGAGCAAAGGGAGGAGCAGCAACTGGTGAGGCAGTAGTAGCAAGCCTCTCTCCCTTCCTTACATTTGTATGCAGATTACCCACCCCAGGGCAGGTGTAGAATTCACATCCATAATCCCAGCACTGGATCATGAATTAATCACAAACTCTAGAAGCTACCCCAATGACTGCATGTGGCTTTGGGGGGACACCTAGATACAAACCATAACAAAATTAAAATGAGTTAACATGGGTCTGTATGGATGGACTTGGTCTTTATCCAATGACAAGTATCCTTCTATGATGAAAAGAGACACAGAGGTAGAGGAGGATGCCACATGAGAGCATGCATATACTCATGTCTAGACAGCCATGTGTAAGGAGGGGTACTCCTCAGGTGATGCAGAGCTGCAAACCAAGGGATACTAAGACTTTTCACATCTACCAGAAGCAAAGAGAGAGGCAGGGAAGATTCTTTCCTTAGCAGTACCTTGACTCTGTACTATTGGCTTCTAAGAATGTGAAAGAATAAACTTGGGTATTTTTTGTTTTGTTTTCTTATTTTTTTTTCCAAGCCACCCAGTTGGAGACACTATGAAACTAAGATAAAGTGAAAGAAATGCATAAAACTGCACATTATTCTTCCAATACTAGTACATCCTGAGACAGGAGTTTCCTTGGGAAATTCTATCCCTTTCCATCTTGTATCTTTCTATAATGAGACATATATATAAAAGCATTTAATTTCTTCCTGAGGAGTGCCCCTTCAAGAGGAGCTCATAACAAGAACATTTTCAGACAAATAACTTAATACCATGCATTCACAACAGTTTTAGAATGGAAAAGAGAATGAGTAAACTAAATTTTGACAGCAGCCTATAAGTCATGTTTGTTTCACATGGTAACTGATCCACTCAATACAAAAAAGGAAATATTTAGCAATAGGTAATATATTCATTGGATAGTTATAGTACTATATATTGCACTATCTGATTTTATATAATTGAGAGATTCAACAAAATATTCATTGACTTATTCTTTTTTTTATACTTAAGATTCCTTTTGAGGGAGATTTCATATTAACTCAGAGTTTTCTAAGCAAAATCTCAAGGGCTTTCTGGAATTTTATCATTGCCAGCACGGTTTGCTCTCACTTCTTCCATTATATCTCTCTACCCAAAGTCCTTCAAGTTCAGGAACATGTAGTACCTAGGGAGTTTAAGCACTGAACTTACCATAGGTAATATCTGTTTAACCCACTCCATGTGGTGAATGGATATATCTTAGCACTTATTCTTCCTCTCTTCCTTTCCTATAGTTTTTAGATTTATTTCATTTAATGTACAAAGATATGCAACGTCTTTTCCTCTTGTTTACTATTTTTTGACTTTTCTCACCTATGTAGAAAGAACTATTCCCTCACGGCTGGTAGGTTTTAGCAGCAGCGGTCATGGTGGCAGTGGCGGTGGTGGTGCAGCAGAGAAGGGAAGTGGGGTGAAGCCTTTAATAACTCTGAACAAATGGAGAGGATTAAGGGCAGGGAGATTGGCAGATTCTCTGACCTGAGACAGGGCGGAGGAGACAGGGCAGAGTTTGCTAAAGGCAGAGTTTGAAGGGCCGGTCTAGTGACACACAAGGAGCCAATTGTAGGCTTCCTTATGTGGGAGGGAAAGGTAAAAGGAAGTTGTATCCATGTTAGAGTAGGAAAGGAGGATGAAGTGCTCACTGGAAAGAAAGCTGTTGTTTTGAGGATTCAATCATGTTGGATTAGAGTCATGGTAATTTAGCAGTCTATACTCAGGCTATAATCTCATTCCTATCTTTCAGTCATTATGAAGTGGCGATGAATCTCTTAGACTGCTTCCTGCTGGATGGGGGTATCATCTGGGGAACAAGGAGTTTAACATCCATGATGATTCATGCCTATATAGAAGCTCGTAGGCCAGGCCAGGCTAGATAGCTCAGCAGATTAAAGTGCCTATTTAGGCAGACCAGAGGCCAGGAGTTTAATCTGTGGCCTGCTGTGCTAGCCTCACCCCTGGGGTGTCCTGAGACTGAGATTGAAACTGGGTGTGGTGGCACTCACCTATGATCCCAGTGCTTGGGAGGCTGAAAACAGGAGAATCACTACAAGTCTGATCTGTGTAGGGAAACCTCATAGACCATGTACTAAATACATTTTTAAAAAATAGAAATTAGTGCTAGGTGTTTCAGCCAGGAAGAGAAGCTCACCATTAGTGAAGTCCCACATCGGAGATCGAAGAAATCTTGCGTGGCACCTAGAAGTTGTCTGGGTGAACTGTGCAGAATCTGGCGGTGACTGAAAGGAACAGGAGAGAGTGAGGGTTCAGAACTCAGATGGAAAAGCAATACGTGGGTTACCATGGGGTTTTGAACCCTTAGTAATTCAAAGATGTTTAGACAACTGGAGGTGTGATGACTACTCAGGAGACAAGTACTCAGGATCAGGAAGAGTAGAGCTTTTGGGTGAAGTGGAGCTGTCTGGACACCACTTGGCTCACGTGATGTGGAACCAAAAGGGCAGGCTGACTGGCAACTTTTAACTTTTACCACTATTGCCATGTGGGGGCCTTTTCACATAGGATCTGATCCTATAGGCTGACATGATTTAAGATATATTGAGTCCCCAGGAAATATAGATGGCACCAATTGAGTGGTATCTGCAGTTGTGGTAGGCAGGTGTCTATGTGTTGTCACAGCAGGTATCAGAGGAAGGACAGAACAAGAATATAGTCAGAAGTAGGAGGAAGGTTATCAGGAGTGAGGAAGCTGTGAAGCAGAAAAGATTTCCCATGCATGAACTTGAATGGACATAGGAAGGTGGGTGCCCTAGGAAGTACCCTGACTCTAGTCAGAGCTAAAGTAAGGAGCTGAGGCCAAGTCAGGTGCAGCTCCAGGATAAATTTGGTGAGGTGGGCCTTTAAAAGCCCATCTACCTGTATTCCCCATTGGCATTTAGGGGCTATTGGATATTGGGGAACACAAAGAAAAACTGAGGGATTTCTGAAACAAAGTAGTTTATGTGTACCATGGGTGGCACAAGTAGGACTAGAAGTATCCCAGGGTATGTGGTTAACAAGAGAAGAGGGAAGAGAGGAGAAGGAGGAGCTAACTGCACATTGAAGTTGGGTTTGTAGGATAAGCACTATAGGAAGAGAAATGAAAAAGGAGTGGAGCTTTTGGAGGAGATCTCTCTCCATGAAAAGTGTGGGGCAGTTGGGATCACAAGGAAATAATGAGTGAAAAACAGTGTCTAGATTTGGCAGAGAATGGGTCCATCCATCAATGTAGGTCATCCATCAACACCCACTATGGAGACTATAGATCTAGTATAGTGACCTGAAAACTCAGTAAGAATATTTGTGGCTCCTGTGTTAACAAAAAAATGAGTGTCCTACCTGAGAAATCTCATGAGATTTGGGGCTGATGAAGATATCTTGATTAGGGCCATGGGCCCCAAGCCCATCCTTCCTCTTCAGTGGCAAAACCAAGCAAGTTCACTGTTGATGGACCTGGCTGCAGTGAGTTCTCCTGTGAGGGTAGGGATGACTTACCCGCTCTGTGGCAGACAGGGCAGTCACATTTCCAGGAACCTTCAAGCATATAGATGGGACCAGATTCCTGTGGGGACTGCAGGTTGGGGTAGGCTCATGCCCAGTGTCTTTTGCAGCACTTGAAACCACCCATGCAGGTCTCAGGTGGCAGCACTGTTTAGGCTCAGCATTATCTTGCAAAGGTCCTCTTTGCTGGGAGTCCTGAGTGTTATGGTCAAAAGCTGGCACTTGTGCACTTGTATGTGATTAATTTTCATATCTATTATTGGAGACACAAAAATCTAGGTTAACTAAGTCTTCCTGGTAGGATTTGAGATCTGTCTTTTTAAGCTTGGCACAAAGGTCAGGGGTGGATAGGGAAATAAAATAGTTTTGGGGTCATGAGTGAGGATTAAGATTGATCAGTGCTGGATGCAAGCTAGCAAGGGCAGGCAGCAGAGGCAAAAGCAGAAGGCAGCTCAGTGAGCAAGCTCAAAAACAGGGCAGGGGATGCCTCTGGAGCTACGCTACTCGCTGAACCAAGTCATGGTATCAAAAAACAATAGATTTTAGCAGCAGTGGCAGAGTGATGGTGATGGCAGCAGTACAACAGAGAACCAGAAATGGGATAGGGGGCTTTATTAACTCTGAACACATGGGGAGGATCAGGCAGGGAAATGGGCAGATCCTCTGACCCGAGACAGAGAGGATGAGACCCTGTGGACTTTGGTAGGGGTGGAGTTTGAAAGGCAGGTCTAGTGATACACAAGGAGCTCATTGGAGGCTCCCTTGTGTGAGTGGGAAAAGTAAAAGGAAGTTTTATGCAGGGCTGGAGTGTGTAAGGAGGAGGAAGTGGTCACTGGGAAGATAAACCGTTGTTTTGGCGATTCGGCCATGTTGGATCAGGGCCATGATAACTTAGCAGTTTGTACGTGGGCTAGAACCTGTCAATGGCAACATCCACAGTTTTAATAGATGTGAGATTTCAAGGTGAGACCATTGTCTTAGGTTATCTGAATGAGTCACAGATACAATCACAGGCATCCTTGTAAATGAAAGACTGGAATCTGGGAAGCCAAAAGGTGGTTCTGCCTAATAGCACACAAGCCAGGGAAGGCCAAAGGGGGCTCAGAGAGAGGAAGGAACCAGTCCTCTCCAGAAGCATCTAGGAGATCATAGCCATGATGAGACTCTGAGGTTAGCCTCTTTGTTAGAACTCTCTTGGGACTTCTAACCTCCAGAACTTCAGAGGCTAAATTCATGTTATTTTATGCAACTGAGTTGTGGCAATTTATTGCAGTGGCAAGAGCAAACTTTTCAATTCTTTCTTAGCTATTAAAGTCTGGCTTTAGGCAGAAAGAGAACAGAGGTTAGAAGTCCAAGGAGGATTCCTTAAGTCTGTTGGAGTGGAGCTCGGGATCTTAGTCCCTTTGTCTGCCTGATTCCACTTTCCTAAGGTCTAATTCCTTTTAATGAAAGAAAATGACTTGTTGTGAAAGACCAGTGCCTGAAAGAAAGCATCCTTAGAGGTGAGAAATAATGATCCCACAAGCAACCCAACACAAGGCCACCTTTTGTTCCCAGCATCTGTCCTTATAGTGGGGCAAGGGGCGACTGATTTTCCCTGATTAAATCATAGACCTTGTTATGGTTTGTGTCTAGTTGTCCTCCCAAAGCCTCACACAGTCATGGGGTGGGCTTCTAGAGTTTGTGGTTAATTCGTGATCCAGTGCTGGGATTATGGGTGTGAGTGCTACACCCAGCCTGGAGCAGATGGCCTGAATGCAACATAAGGGAGGCAGACTTGCTCTTCGTAGCTGTTGTCACTGCTACTCCTTCCTTTTGCTCTTGCTGTTTTCTGCCATCATAAACTACTGCCCTCTACCATGTGCCACTCTGCCTTGGCGCCACAAGAATGTGGACTGAAACCCCCACTAACTATGAGCTAAGTAAACCTTTCCTTCCTTAATTGTAGGTGTTGGGTATTTTGTCCCAGCAGTGAGAGGAAAGTAACCGAGACAGATCTCTTTCAGTTACCACTGTTACCTCTTGGTCACCAATGCTTTAAATGTGTTTTCAAGTTGGTCCTATGAAAGTAATCACAGTGATCTTCTAAAATGCAAATTAGATCCTTAACTTTGCTGCTAACTCCTCTCAGGAGTTTCGCAAAGCTCTTGGACAACACACAGAATCTCAAAAATGGCAACATGACCTCAGTACATTACCAGGTGGCTATTTTCCACCTTGAGCATGTCCACTCTGTTCTCTGAGAACATTAGTTGAATTTTGTTTGTCAGAAGCTCATAACAGTGGACCTGCCTTTTCTAATTTTCTCAGGCCCCTTTGCTTTAATTATTACTATTACCTTGCTTGTATCAGCATAAGTGTTTCTCCTTCTGAGGTTTCCCCTAAGACCACTTCTCCCTAGGTGAAGGCAAGGGCTATGTTCTTTCAGTACCCTCTAAAATGTTGTCCTATGTCTATCAAAACCATTATACATCTCACTGTATGATCATTTATTGCCTGCCTCTTCAAACAGCTCTTAAGTCCCGTCAGGTGAGGGAATGTGAACTTTTATATTTCTTTTATATTTCCCAGTTGTTAGGAACTTCTCACAGAAAGGAAATAGTTTCTGCATAACTATCTTTTCAAAGTAAACACATGAGTGAATATTCTTTCATTCTTTTCAATTTTCTCTTGAGAATATTTATTAACAGTTTTCCAGGTCCTATCATTAGTACCTTAGTAATATGACACCAACCTTGGAAAGTTGAAGTTATTCACTTTACAGAGGAATGATATGGAAATAATTGCTAAGGCTACACAGTGCATGAAACTAAAAGGATTTAGCCTTTGTTTGTTTGATTATAAAATCTAAATTATTACTATATTGAAATATACTTTTCAGCCTTAAGGAAATATTAACAATGCCTATCCAAATACATTTTAAGTAAAATCTCTGCCTCTGTATGTGATAAACATAGCGAACAACATAGGTGAACTTGCTCTACAATAAAAGACGTTTTTTTTCTGCCTTTGTGTCTATAGACAGGTACTCCATTTCAATAGTTTTGAACTAATCCATTTGCTTTCATACATGTAGCAAAATCCATTATCTTAGTCTTGTCTCTATTTTAATGGAAACAAGTTCAATATTCTCTATAAAGGTCAAAATACTAAGCATGTTATTATCTCTCCAAATTTTTTAACAGGCAGGTACAATTCAGATGAGATAATAAAAAATCTATTTTACAGCTTGCAAAGAAAACACAGACAAAGTGAAAGGTTTCCTAATGCCTACACTGCAAAGATTCTTTAGAGAGCTTTACATGGCCTCGTGCACTGTACGGCACTGAACAGGCCTTCTACTCCTCCAATGTGACTGTCACGCTGTACGCAGAGGTCGGATGAATTCTTGGTGCTGATGGAAAACGTCTTTTAGGAATTTCAAAGAAGTAGATTCCTCAGCTTTTTGTTTTATGTTGTGTGAAGACCTTTTCTTTGTTTTCACTTTAGAGAATATGATCAGCGACTCCTTATTTCCTTCATCTAGAGATTTAGAAAGAACAGGAAGACAGTAGTTATTACAGTTTCCTGTTTAGTATGGCTTCCCATGGGTAGGTAGTATTGCTTCATTCAGAAGTTTCCTGCTGCGGTACACATACATAAAGACTCAGAGAAGGAATAAGCAGCAGAAAGGAAGTAGGATCTCGGTCAACCTAAAGCCTGTCTTTTCCATTGATGTCAAAATATAACACAGAAAATGCAAGCAGTTCTTTCCTTTCACATTCTGCAAAGTTCAGTTACCTTTGGGGTTGGGCAAGTGACAAGATGAGAGAATAATCAAACCTGAAAATATAAAAGGATGTGCAATAAGGGCCGGAGAAATAGCTCAGCAGATTAAAGTGCCTGCAAGCAGGCACAGGGGCTGGGGATTTGATCCCCAGGCCTGCTGTGCCATCCCTGGCCCCCAATCCCGGGCATGCTGAGAAGGGAATTGAGGCTGGGCATCTGGCACACAGCTGTAATCCCAGCCCTTGGGAGGCTATAAACAGGCAGACCACTGCAAGTCTGATCTAGTAGTGAGACCCTGATTACCCTGTAGATCCTTCCCTAAAATACCAAAAAATAAATAAATAAATAAACAAATAAATAAAAAAGAATGTGGAATGGTAAAATAAGTGACCTAAAACTTTGATGAGATCCCTTGTACAATAGAAAGCATTGGGGGTGCTGGCGGGTTTGTCAACTTCCTTAAAAACGAAATGAAGACTAGAGATGAAAGCCTTAGGCAGAATTTGGTAAACAAGGAGTTTGAGGCATAGGTTATAGTTTCTAGGTACCCAGAGCCAGAGATTCATGGTACTCTATACTACACTTGTCTTTATAAGTCACCCTCAGAGTATACGAGTTTTCTCCTGGAAATTTCCTTTGATGAAAATGGTTACCTCATATAAAGTTTTATGTAAGCATTACATACAAATATACTTAAGTTAGGAACATAAAACTTGATTGGAAGAACTTTAAAATGGCTGAATGGTTATAAGGTAGGTATTTTAACTTCATATTCATTAAAAAATCATTGACTCACAAATATCATTGGATTCTTGTTTCATATACAGTAAAAACCTGGATATAATTTGTAAGACAAACATAAGACTATTAAAGGTAGAGGCAGGAGACAAACAGGATTTGGAATGATGAACCCAAGGCAGAACACAGGTGAGTTTCCTGTTTGCCTCTTCATAGATCTCAGGTTTGGAGGTGAAGAAACTTTAAAGGCAAAAAATAAGCACAAGTGCACACGAGACATTCTCCAACAAAATCTGTTCTCACTCCCCAAAGACTGAGGGAAGAGAAGCCTACCAGGGCCAAGCTGTCTTGCTGTACTTTGGTTAGCATGGCCGTGGAGTGGACAGTGCAGACTTTAGCAGCATTGGACAGTAGCAAAGCAGCGGGCTCTGGAACAGGATTTTAGCCCAAGCGGTGGTAAAGGAGCCAAGCAAGAGTGACTTAAAACCTGGCACAGTGGAGCCTGGGCTCTGTGCAATTTTGAAATGGTTTGCCAACCTTACTTTGTGTGATGGTTTGGAAGATCAATACCTACATGTGAATGTAGAATACCACGAGAAAAGGGGAAAAAAGGACAACATGAAAGAAGGACAGAATGGGTAAAAGATTAAAGGTTTGTCAGTCTCTCAAAAATACATTTAGAAGCAAAAGATTAAGAATCAGCAAATAACATTCATCTGTATACAAAAGGAATTATACTGCCAAATAAGATCATATCAAAGACACAGTGCTGGTGCTTTATGTATTGCTTGCTTCACTGCTTTCTTAAAATGTTTTATTACTTGAAAATAAACTATATAATATGAAATATTTACAATCTGAGGAAATACCGCATGATCAAGTCATTTGATACAGAAAATAATTTGAAGAATTATTTTAAATCTTTTGAATTTTTAAACTTTAAAAATAGTTTAAAAATATTAGAAAAATAAGAATAGAAGGGAAACTCCATAACTTGGTATTGGTGTTCTACAAAATCTTATACCTCTCGACTTAGTCATGGAAGAATTAATGCTTTCTGAGTAGTCTGAGGACCAGGAAAAAATGTCACCTCTCAGTGTGTTCAGCATAGCATTGGAAGTTCTCAAAATCATAACAAGCGGTGCTCAATCCCCAGGCCTGCTGTGCCAGCCCTGCCCCTGGGGCACACTGAGAAGGCAATGGAGACTGGGCGTGGTGGTGCACGCCTATAATCCCAGCTCTTGGGAGGCTGTAACAGGTGGATCACTATGAGTCCAATCTAGTAGTGAGACCCTAAGCACCCTCTAGACCCTTCCCTAAAATTCAAAAAAAAAAAAAAAAAAAAAAAAAAAAAAAAAAAAAAAAAAAAAAAAAAAAAAAAAAAAAAAGAAAAAGAAAAAAAAATCATAATAATAAGAAAAAAAAGACATAAAGATCAAAAGACAAGAAATAAACTATCCATATTCACAGAGGTGATGGCTGTCTGAAAACACTTTCATGAGCTTACCAAAAAAAAATTTTAGAAACCTGATAATGAACAAGTATGCTCAGCACAATCGTGCCACTTTCTGAGGCAGGTCAGGAGGTCCTCCTCTGAATGGCATTGCCAGGATCATCCAGCAGAGGCAGGATAGTGGAACCACGAGAGTGTGTCCTCCCATACCTGAGTAATGAGATCTTGGGCCTTGAGGACTTTCAGCTCTCCCTCAAAGTCAAACTGCCCATGAGATGTAAGGTTTCTAACTCAGGACATCATGGTAGTCAGAGCAGGACACTCATGGCAGAGTACTTGCAGGGCTGCTCGGTGATGATAACAATGGGACAGGTGTGTTCTACATGAGGGGAAATTTATATAAAACAGTGACAAGTCGCTTTAATGTAAACATTCATTGTGTTGTTGGAACATTTTATTTAGAAGCATACTGTCTTCAGTAATCAGAAGACTCAGGTCATCAATTCTAGGTTGGCATGCATGTTTGGTGTGACAGGTATCAGAATCACAGCAAGGCTTTTGAGATATAGATAAGATTTTAATAAAATTTATATTGAACAGGAAGCAAGCTACCTAGTTGATGCACGTTTGGATAAAAGAAAAGAGTAAATGCAAATAAATAAATTAAATAAATTAAATTAATTAGAAGAGATTATTTGGCATCAAAATGTAGGTGAAGGAAACTTTGACTTATCACCCAAAGCCCAATCTGTAAAGGGAAAAATGAACACGTTTGATTTCATCAAAATTAAACATTTTCTCTCCCACCATTTCCTATTACAAGATTAAAGTCCAGGCTACAGATTAGGAGAAAGATTTTCAGTGAGATAGGCAGATAAAGATAATTGTGTAGTCAGGTAGGGTGTATAAAGCATTTACAGTTAAGAATATAGTCAGCAAGCCGGAAGCAGGCAGGTGACCAGCAAGGGTGTTACGTTGGTGCAGTTTCCTGCGTTTTGTGCGTGCTTTCTCATTGTATTACATGAATGATTGATCCCTTGCTGTCCCAGTCTGGCTCACAAATGCTCTTTCCATAAAATCCCACATCCTTTAGTAAATAAAGCTGATGACAAAGGAGGTCACAAATAAGATTTTAATGTTTTTACCATTTTGAGAATTCTTAACATTTTATGAAAACTACATACATGTGACTGTGTTTCAAAAGCCGTAAATAATGGAAGAGATGCTTGAATAAAATTTGAAGTCTTTTTTGACACTTGTTATTTAACATCTATATCCACAACCATTTAATAAAATTATGGAACATAATATAAATAATAATATAAGTGTCACTGGGGAGAAAGGAGAACAGAAATGATTAACTTAAGTGGCAACATGTAAAATGCGTTCCTTGGGGAGATGGCTCAGTGGTCCACAAGGACCTGGGTTTGATCTTTGGTACTGCATGCCATGCTGGCCCCTGAAACTGAGTGTGGTGGTACACACCTGTAATCCCAGAATTGGACAGGCTGAGATAAGAGGATCACTACAAGTCTGAGCTGTGTAGCGAGACCCTGTACCAAATACATAAATAAATCTTAAAAAAAAAAAGTTCACCCATTCTTTAGCGATTTTAACATCAAAATAAAACAGCAACCAGACTAAGGATCACTGTTACTACTTTAACCTCTGTGCTTCTCAGTGAACTGTTCTTTCCATGTGCCGGCTTGACTAATGCCAAGCTAGAAAGTCTGTAGCAGAAGCCTGGAAACCCTTATGTCATATTGCTGATCTTGTCTTCTCTTCTTACCTTCTATATTTTTCTGCATTTTTAAATTTTATGATTTTTATTTGTTTACCAATAACATTGTTTCTTCTGTTTCGATATTACATTCTTTTTTCCTCCATATTTTTAGGTCAGGGTCCACAGGGTCTCACTCCGATCAGACTCATGGTGATGCCTCCTGTCTTCAGCCTCCCAAGTGCTGGGATTATAGGCGCGAGCCACCATGCCCACTCTCAATCCCCCATCTCAGCTCACCCTGTGGGTGGGGTGGGCACCACGTGCTGGGGACCATACCCCTGCCGTTGAACTCTGCCTAAGCAGGTGCTTTAGTCAGCTGAGGTATCAGGCCGGCTCTTCTACTGTTTCCTTATGAAGTTCTCAGATGGAATTGCATCTCAAGTATCTGATATTTTTATTAGTGGAGCAAAATATTGTTGGCTTGGGAAAGATGTAGAGTAGTTCTTAGCTCAGAAGTTTTGTTGAATCATCTGTCCTCTGTAGTTTCTGTACAGACACTTGGATTTTGTTCAGAATTAAGAAAAATGTCGTATTGAGTACATGCTGAGTAGCCAGAGCTCTTCAATATAGAGGAAGTTGGAGGTGGGTTGGACCAGGGGCTGGGCACAACCGCGGGAGTTTGGCACAGGCCTCTTCTAAGCCCATTTACTTAAAGATATTTAGAATACTTAAGAACTAGTGCACATTTTAACACATCTGCTGTTTCATTTGGCCCCATCTTGGTGTGTGTTGCAGCTGCAGAAGGAATGGTATGCAACCCTCTGTGTTCTAGCGATGGCTGTTGGGGACCCGGGCCAGACCAGTGCCTGTCCTGCCGCCGCTTCAGCAGAGGCCGCATCTGCGTAGAGTCTTGCAACCTCTATGACGGGTAAGGAGTCATGGCGGGCACCCTTATCCTCGTGAGCTGTGAGGCACTGAGGAGCTCAGATTTTAAAATGTTGAAAAGAAATGGGCAGAATTTCAGAAAGCATATGCAAGTCAGGCTGTTTTAGGAGAACTCTTAGTGCATAAAGATACAATACGTACACTTGCTTTTAGGGGAAATAAATATGTTTTAATTAGTCTATATATAAATTTAAGGAGCTCACATATAAAAATCATTATGTCTGTGTTTTAAATGTTTACTTAGATAAACCTTGAAAAATTGCATTTAATTTTTTAAAATATATATTTGAGTTTTCTGACATGGAGGATTGTTTTAAGTAGCCTTCCCTTCCATCAGTAATCTGATGGGGCTTCCCTTGAACACTTTCCTTATATTTTCCATCTATGGTTAAACTTTTAACACCTTTTTGTTTCAAATACTCAGACTGCGTATCTGATAGCGCTCCAGGAAAAGTCCTTGTTTCTGTCTTTGACAACTGCTTAGCCCTATAGGAAGATTACAGAGGTTGTGAGAGGTGCTCTGCCACTTCTTAGATCTCTTGAACAGTATTTTAACTCAAGTGCCTTAAATTCCCTTTGGTACTGCAATAATCATATTGCCAGTGATAAAACCTAGCATCCACCTTACTGCATGGCATTTCGTACACTCCTAAAGCCACTTTATACATTACAATTGCCTTTTATTAGAGCAGTAATGCATTTTTAGGAGTGTTCCTGAGTCAAGCTTTCTCCAGTTGATAAACTCAAAGCATTTCCAACCTTTTGGAAATATAGTTCTGAAGTT
>PVKN010028313.1:0-13277 GCA_004027915.1 Capromys pilorides
TATTGTTTTAGTTTTTTATTACTTTTAATAAGAAATAACAATAAGACAGTTTCAGAACACTTTAGTAGTACATCCCCAATAATTTATACAATGCATATTATTGTCCTTGTAGTAATACATCTAAAAGTGTAGCTTGATTTTATGTAATTATTTTATATGTTTTCGGTCTATGGATCTGTTTTTTTTTTAAATTTATATATATGAAAATTTAATTCACAAGTTCTCTTAAGATAAATAAATGAATATAATACTGGCAAAATAAAAGGGGTGGAAGAAAGAGATAAAAAGAATGGAAATATATTGTGTACATGTACAAATTCCCTACTCTGAATATAATCGTTACATACTGCAACATGTCCTAATAATTTTTTTATTAAAACAAAAAAGCAGACCATGTTGTGGTTGGCAGCTCTTGATTTCCCAAGAACTCGACTCCCTTGTATTTGCCTTGTTGTGTAATCAGTCAGTCCCCTTCCTTTCATGGCAGTGGGACCTGTAACTTGTTTCTGTTCAGTAAAGCATAAAAGTGATAAGATGCCACCGCTATTACGTTTCGGTGACAAGACCACAAGGACAATTTGCTGTAGACTCTTTCTTCCCTGACCTTGTGGGCTGACAGATTTTAGGAAACCAGCTGGCGGGTAGAGAGGCTCATGCTCACAGGACTAGGGGTGACTGACCTCCTTCCTCACATAGCTTTCGAGGGACTCATTTCTGCCTATACGCTGTGAGCTTGGAGATACAGCTCACCCATATCTAGCCTTAGGTAAGATTCCAGCTCTGAGTGGAACCCCTACTGTAGTATAATGAGTCATGTGAAAACAGAAAAATCAAGCTCACCCACTCGAAAAACCCAAGTCACTCAGAAATTAAATCATAAATGTACATTTTTTTTACTTTGAAGAGAGGAAAAAATGATACAGAATTTCAAAATGAGATGATAGGAAATTAACAATATTTTGTGTATTGCATATTATTTAAAAAAGCTAAATTTATTACTGTTCATTACACAGCAATACATATACACTTGCAATGAAAATATTTTTCCTAAGCTATAAATTGTCATGCTGATGGGCATGTTCTAGTATTTCAGGAGAGTTTTATTTTCCACTTATGTATTTCATACAGGGTCTCACTATGCAGCTCAGACTTGTAGTGATCCTCCCGTTCTCAGCCTCCCCAGTGCTGCTGAGATTACAAGCATGCACCATCATGCCTGGACTCAATGGCAAGCTCAGCATACCTGGCATGGCTTGTGATGCTGGGCATCAATCCCTGGTCCCTGCCCTTGCCAAAGGAGTTGCTTAGTCTGCTGAGCTGTCTCACCAGCCCTCAGGATAGATTTCACTTGTATTTCCCTAATGATTTTTTTTTTTTTTTTTTTTGGCACATTACTAATGTCAATTCAGTATCCATGCCATGAATGTCTCTGTGGGAAGCAGTCTCACATGTGTGAGGATCCTTTGCCATCCAAGCTCAGCATATGTCTGGAGCCATGATAAGACCTTGATGGAGCGGGGCACGGGGAGATAAACTGTGTGGATTCAGTGTTAACCACTTGTATTGCCAGTTTTAGGCAGGTATTCACTAAATGATTAATATGCCTAATTGCAGAGCTGGGGCCAGGGCTGACTCAAAGTTTTAAGGGAATAAAGGGTACAGACTCAAAGTGAAGGTCAACCTTTGCTCTGCTTTGAGCCCCCCCTTAGGCACCTGTGGACCCAATAGAAAAGTCACGGGTTTTTGGTATCATGAATTTAAGTAGCTGACTGTGTAAAAAGAAAACACAAATTGTGCTTTTAATGAGTAACAGGTTATGAGGCCAGGAGTGTGTCTCATCCTCATCATGGCCCCATGGTGGTCTCTGGTTATCTCAGGAAGACAGTATAATACTTTATCTGAGAGATACGACTGTAAATCAGTGGCTGCAGGAGCACTGTACAAAAGAAATGATTGAGTTTGGGCTTCATCCGAAAGGGAGAGTGTTTAGGACAAGTTGCAGTAGTTAATACCTTGTGTCAACTTGAGGAAGCTTGGCTGAATGGACTGGACTGGTTCCGGGCTGTGGGGGCCCCAACCTGCAGGATGCGGAGGGCCTGCCCTGGGATGTGATTGGAAGACTTTGTGCACCCAGCCCAGCCTGGCCATACCCTGGGTGCTTCCTGCCTGGCCCAGCCCTGCCCCGCTTCCTTGGAGAAGTCCTAGTCTTTGGAGGAGCTTGATCTTCACACCCATGCCACTTTGGAGGAGCTCTGGAGCCAGCAGAGTATGAACTGAAATCTGCACAAACTGTGAGCTAAATAAACGTTTCCTTCCTTCATTTTGAGTGTCGAGTGTTTGTCCCAGCTGTGAGTAAAAAGGAACTAAGACGGACGTGGCTGTAGGGTGAAAAAAGAAAAAGCATCAAGAGTGATTCCTATATTGTTTAGCTCTTTTCTTATTTACCTTACCAGCCTAACTCCTAGGGATCTTCCACTTCGCAACTTTAGACATAGAAAAAAGTGTCATGCATTTAGAGTGATGAGGCAAATTCTCCAATTACAGCAACTTGCGATGTTGAACAGATTACATCCAGCTTTGATTTTTTTTTTCATTTTTATTTACTACTTCATTTTATTTACTACTTCTGCCACCCTATGGGTGAAACCCAGAGTTTGCACACTGAGCTAAAACTTCAAACCAAACCAAACTTCACCCACTCCTTAGACTACTTATAATTGTTCCTGTTTATCAGGTGCCTAATCAAATTAAATAGACCAATGCAAATTAATGGATATTTAGTCTGTCTTTTATATGTTGGATAAGTTTTAATGTTTTCCACCCATGGAGTTCAGAATCTTGTCTGAAGAGACAGTTCTTTTCTACCGTGAAAGTCATTTCTTTTCTACAGTAGATTCCCACATTCTTTCTTCAGTATCATGTATGCAAAGGTACCTTGGCTATCTCGTATTCTTTCTAGTACATCTTGTTTATTTCTGTTGAGCCCACACACATATGGCTTAAACCTTTGACCTGAGCTTTGTGCGGTTCTACTCCTCCATCCGGGCAGCCCTCAGCCTATATTTCTGCACCACCAACTTCATATATTGTTTACAAATCCCCCTGTGTTGCTAAGCATTCTCATTACTGGCTGTGGCCCATCTTCTCACAGTGCCTGCTCTATCCTCACTTCATTTAGAATTGCAATCATGTTTCAACACTTTAAAGTAGTTCCTATTATTCCCAACAAAATGCTAACCATTCAGATACCCTGTTATATTTATTATACATCTTCACCCCAAAGATATTTAAGTCCTAAGGACAGAGTTACACTCTCGGTATTTACTAAATTGAATCTTGAAATGATTTAGCAAGACTGTTGACTTGTGTTAGAAATGCAAACTACAGCACTGGACACAGGTGAGCGTGAGTTGAGATAGCATCATTCCCTTCTAATTTTCTATGAGACTAAAAGCCACAGGGCTACCTGTGCCCTGGCTTTCTGCAGGAGTCGGTGTCTGCCAAGAAGTATTGTTTTACCTGTTATCTTCAGTGAAGCACCTAATATTGTTTTTGGTTCAGGTAGGTACAGTACTCAATAAATGACAGATTGTTTACTTTTTCAACAGTTTCACTGAGATTTTTTTGTTTTGTTTTGTTGTGATAAATGTACAATATTATGCACCATTCATAGCAAATTAATTTTAGGATATTTTGATGATCTTGTCTTTTCCAACCTACCTATAAACAAAGGAAGGAAAGAAGGAGAGAGGGAAGGAGAAAGGAAAGAAGGAAGGAAGGAAAGAAAGAAGGAAGGAACAAAGGAAGGAAGAGAAACAAAGAGTGAGCAGGCAAAAGAAGCAGAAAAGAAAATAGAAATATTTCTTTGTGGACCTTTCCTGTGAATTCTTCTTGCCATCCCTAGCTTCCAACAATCACTAATCTCCTTTTCATCTGTGGTGATTAGCTTACCCTGCACATGTTGTCAGACAGAGTTTACATTCTGTATGGTAGCCCTTCACAGCCTCCTTCTGTTCACTTAGTATAAGGCGTTGGAGGTCCAACCATTTCACAGCTTGCATCAGGAAGAGGAAGAAAAAGCTCTATGGTTGTATTTATTTATTTATTTATTTATATTTTTTTAAAAGAAAAAAAATCAGTCTTCATAGGTGTCTTAGTTACTCTTCTCTCACTGCTGGGACAAATACCCAACACTCAAAATGAGGGAAGGAAAGGTTTATTTAGCTCACAGTTACTGGAGGTTTCAGTCCATATTAAGCTGGCTCCAAGGCAGAGAGGCACATGGCAGAGAACAACCTTTCATGGTGGCGGCCGGCAAGAGCAAGAGCCAGGGAGAGGTAGCAACAGCTCCAACAGCTAACTTCTCTTCCTTCCTTACACTGAAATGTAAATCACCTGCCCCAGGGGAGGTGCAGCACCCACACCCACAATAATCAATGACAAATTCCAGAAGCCACTCCATGACTGCATGAGGCTTGGGGGGCGGGGGGCAGACACCTAGACACAACTCACAACAAAAGGTTTAGCAGAAGTTAGGCAATGTTGTTGGATGCAGTTGCATGCATGTAGAAACTGATAGGTCGTCAGAAGTCATCTGTACAAAACAGCTTTTGTATTTTTTTCCAGGAAATGTCCTGTATGTTCCAGAGACATCCTGCAACACATGATTGTGATGTGTTATTTCAAAATATGGTCTTGTCCAGTCCCTAAATGTCATGAAAACAAAGAAACTGGAGAAACTGGTTCTGGTAAACTAAAATGCACTGCAGGCCAGTGAGATAGCTCAGTGGTTTAAAGCGCCTGCTTAAGCAAGCTTAGGCAACCGCAGGAACAGCGGTTCAATCCCCAGCACCACATGCTACAACAGCCCCCACTCCCAGGGCAGGCTGAGAAGGCCTTAACGTAAAAAAATAAAGTTAAAAAAATTAAAATGTACTGTGAGCAGCATTCCTGCATGAAGCCTTCCTTTGAACTTGACATGCACGATTATAAGATTTTCCTCAACTTGGACTGAAGTACTGTGCATTTATTTAGTGTCTGAAATAGTAACAAAATTTCTTAAATGTATTTATTTTTCTTACAAGAACATCATATATGAACTACATTACATTAAAGAAACAATAGCTTCATTTTAATCCTAAACCTGTCTAAGTGTGCCATTTTTGACAGGGTCTCTTAATTTGAAACCTAATTAGATATAACATTGGAATAGATTTTTTAAGTGAATCATTCAGCCTTTACATCTCAAACAAACAAAAAAAAAAAATTCAAAGAGTTTTACTGTTGGGTGCCACGTAATTCTTCAGAGAAAAGGTTTCCCACATGGCACTGTGAAAGAGTTTACACCTCTCCACAAGCTCAGGACTTTTGGGGAAGGGAAAATGTATGTGATAGAAAAATGGGGCTCATTGTCTCCTCGATGTTTACGGTTTTTTCAGAAATATGCAGCAGTGTAATGTCGTTTTGAACTGCTAACATGAGCAGCATAGCTGTCACTATCATCTTTGAGAAGTTTTTCAAATCCTTCTTTCCTTGGATAAGCCACAAATTCAATTTGTATCCAGTGAAAGCCTCTTAAAATAGTGCCCTGGACAAATGATTGTTTTTTTCCTTCCCAACCCTGAAAAATGCCAGACTGGGATATTTTCACTTTGGGTGGGAAATATTCTATTTAGACGGATGCAAAATTGGGTGGTAAACACCCTGATTTTCTTTTCTTGCTCTAGAGCTGAACATTA
Source organism: Capromys pilorides (assembly GCA_004027915.1). Classification (NCBI taxonomy): domain Eukaryota; kingdom Metazoa; phylum Chordata; class Mammalia; order Rodentia; family Capromyidae; genus Capromys; species Capromys pilorides. The sequence continues at coordinate 5,739 of PVKN010028313.1, forward strand.
GAGTTGTGAAAGTGACCCTATCATGATAATAATATGGCTAAGGACAGTGTGTTATCATTCCTCAGCATCTTCCAAGATTGTGATTTATGTTATCTCTCTTATTTGCTACATCAACATGGAGTTAGGTAGGGAAACTGGTGTCATTTGGGTTTTACAAGGAGAAACAGTACAATACAGGACATTTAATTATAAAATTATTTTGTGACTGTCACACAAAGAATTGCATACAAAGAGAGTGCATGAAATGTGTCCACACACCAAAGACCAAAGAGTCCAGCGGAGGGCCTGGATCCCCCGGTGATGTCCTGCATGAGTCCAGCTGAAGAGCTGGAGCCCAGTGCAATGTCTCATGCAAGTCTGTTTTATGGTTCTGCACTGTGAAGGCCCCCAAGGCCAGTGGTGGAAGCTGGAAAGTCCACGCCAGGGGGACAAAGGATCCGTGCCAGCCCATTGAGGGATGTGAACTGAATCCAGGAAGCAACACTCAAAATAAGTACCAGAGCTCTCCCAGAAAAGTACCACAGCATCCTCAGCAGCAGTGAGATCTTGAGCTCCTCCAGCAAGGAGCAAAGTCAAGTTCCCACCAGGGAAGCCAACGTGACAAGTTTCTGCAGGAGACTGAGCAGGGTACCATCTCCCCCTCTGAAGCCAGGAAGCGATGTTTCAACTGAGGACCAGAGCTCCCCAAAATGAACCACAGTCATCCTCAGAGACAAGGAGGTCCTGAGCTCCTTTGAGAATGAGAACAGCCAAGCTTTTCAGGAAAGCCAGCATGATGAGCTCCTCTAGGAAAACCAACGCCTCCCTAGAGCTTCCCTAAGGGTTTCCAACAGCCTCTTCACTTCTTTCTCTACAGTCCTTTTCATTTTGATGACAGCAATCCTGAGGTGCACCCCCACGCTCCACACCACACTGGTCCAGTTCAGCTGGGTGTTACAAGTTGACCACCACATGAAATTATGTAGGTGATTATTTAAAAAGACTTGACCTGGACCTCCCTTGCCAGCCCTGCCCCTGGGGCACACTGAGACAGCAATTGATACAGGGCGTGGTGGCCTACATCTATAATCCCAGCTCTTAGGAGGCTGCAGACAGGTGGATCACTGTGAGTCCAATCTAGCAGTGAGACCCTGAATATCCTGTATACCCTTCCCTAAAAAACACAGAAAAATAGACTTGAAGTGGCACTCTATATTAATATATGTAGGCACTTATATTTATTTAGTCACATAAATTAATCTATGCAAAGAGAATCTGTGAGGAATCCTAAGCTACTTTCTTTCAATGTCTTTCTCTTTTTATTCCTTATGAAGAGAAACTACAGAAGGCAAAAAACAATGTCATAGAGCAGGGAGTTAGAATAACTTTCAAAAGCAGCAGCCATGGCTTGTTACCATGGTGACAGAGGTGCATATAGATTTGTGAGGGAACAGCCATTGAGTTAGAGCAGAGGAGAAAGACGCAAAAGGATGGGTGAGGGTGTCCCTCTCCCGGTAATGCCAAACTATCTTTCAAACTTTGTCTCTCTTTGTCCACTACCTGTTGGGTGATGTTGGGGTGCCTCTGGAATGGTTCCAGCCATCTGAATACCCATGGGCCCTGTCTTCATCCATTTGGGGTGCTCCCCGCTCCTCACTCCACTTAAGGTGAGCTACCATTCCTCCCTCCCTAACTAGAAAACTACAGTTCAGTGGTCCAAGAACATACTGTGAAAGAATTGCCTGCTATTCTTAGTCTAGAACTGAGATAAATAAACTGCTGGTGTGAAAGTCCAGATGAAAAATATTTTCAGCTCTGTGGGCCGTGTCTTCTGTCATAATCATTCAGCTCTGCTTGGATAGAGCCAAACCAGCTGTTCCCAAAGCATCCACAGGTAAGCACAGTGGTGTTTTAATAAACCTCCATTCGTAAGCGCAGCAGTATGCCCAATTTGGCCTGTGGCCATGTGGCTTGCCAATTCTGGCTCTGGAATGATGGTCCCTACGATTCTGGTGCTGGATTTCCAGTGAGACTTTCAGTTTCTCCTTCATAGTCATGCAGAGGCATAGCCTGTAAGTATCCCACAAACGATGTCCCCATGGCATCCAGAGAGCCCTGGCTTCTAACTCACGCTAAGGTACTGTATGTTTGAATTGCTTTGCCCAACTATGCCAGGCAATCGGACATTATACCTACTTCTACATTCTCCTTTGAGTACATTTTTTTTTCAATCTGGCAAAACATTCCACCTCTGACTGATAACTTCTGATTTCATGAAAACAACACGTGCAGTGTTCTCTCTCACGGAAGCTGCACCAGTTCATTTTCAGGGGGACATTGTCTTCTCTCGATGCAGCTTCCAGGCCATGTTGCACTTTACACATAGGTTTGTTTGTGAAACGACATGTCTGTGGCTGCTTGGGTTATGTTTTTAATAGTTGGGTGTACTCTGGCACACAGCGCGGATTTTTAAAAATTAAAGGTTGCATCGGGTAGTCGTAGAGGGTTTGGGTCATGGAAAAGGAGAACGAATGATTGAAGTAGTAAACACACTCACCTTTTTAACCGGCCCTTATGGGGCACCGCGTTTGAACACATGCTAGAAGGTGGGCAACGCACATCCAAGGGCTGGCCTCACAGCTTTCTGTAAGTAGGAGAGTTGTTCGGGGAGGAGCTCTTGGCAGAGCTCTGCCACTAAACTCTTAGTGTAGCTCCTATTTCTAACCTTAAATTAAGCCTCTATACTCAAGTCTCTCACTTTAATAAGCACTAAATCCACATGCTGCGTCTCGAAATAAAAAAAAAAAACAAACCTACATTAACTGTTAAAAATTCCCTGAAACCTACTCACGGGAACAGCGCACATATGGTGTTGTAATTTTTTTTTCAAGTAAGACATCTGTATTATTTGAGAAACAGCTAAAATCTGTTGAATTCCAGATACCTTTATAAACTGAAATCCAAAGCAGATAAATTATTTTTATGAGATTCGACAATAATCAGTGCATGAAGCAAATCCCAGGTGGACAGCAACCTTTCCAAAGAGGAGCTTCATTAATATACGAGTTTACGTATCTTGATTTCCTATAGCAAGTGCTAAGAACTATAATTTCCACTGCATATATGATGGAGGATAGGTACACGAATCCAGTGCATAGATAATGGGAAACAATGCCCAGCCCCGCAGCTTCTCCCTTGTGAAGTCTCTCGGCACACTCCAGAGTGTTTGTGCTTGGTATTCGTAATAAATACCTTTGTGCACCTACTGGATGCCAGGGCTTGCGTGAGGCTCTTGGACTGCAGCACTCCACCAAAAGCCATGAGAGGGCCACACTGCGGTCTGCAAACTTTACCTTTCCAAACAAATATGAAAAATGACAGTTAATTCCTTGACTACAGTCAAGGCTGGGAAACCTTCCTTAAGACTTTGGTTTTCACCTGGAGACTAAACACGCCATGCGTGTTAGTGTTGAGCAGGCTGATGATTAGCTGGAAAGATTCCAGGCCCAAAAAGAGTCACGGATGCCCTGGGGAAAATGAATGGGACCTGCTTATGGGAGGCAAAGCCCATCTGCGCAGCAGCGACACAGACAATGAATGGAACAGACGCAAACCCTAGCTGCGGGAGAGGGGAGCAGCGTGACGGCGCTTTGGCACAGCAACCAGGACGGAGGGTTTCCTCTGCAGAACGCTTTTCTATCTGCACTTGCTGTGGTTTGACAGATGGCATCTACTGAAAAAATTCATGATACACCTTAGCACCTACGTCATGTAATCTTAACTGTTGACTTGACTGGATGAATTAAGAAGCTCCTGGAAAGGGGGGCTGGATCTTGGGGGCACTCTAGCTGTCAGTGGATGAGCCCGCTGATGTTCCTAGCTGAACATGCTGTGTGGGGGTGGGGCGTCGCGCCCTGAGGAGCTTTGCCCCACCAAGCCAGGCTGTCATAACGCACCTGTCTTACAGCACGCTGATCATGAAGCGAAGCCGTGAGCCAAACACCTACTTCTCCCCCTCAAGTTGCCTGCATGGAGTGCTTGAGCCCAGCAAGGAGACAGCGGACCAGTCTGATCCCATGAAGCAGTCTGAAGAGTGCGGCCTTAGGGACATGTTTGGTTGTTGCGAGTTTTATGAATAGGCTTAAAACAGGATCTGCACGCCCCGCAGTGTGTCTCGTCGCGCTCTGCCTGCGTGCTGTGTGGGTGCTCTGCACACCTGCTCTCACCATTGCTGACCGCTGGAGCCTTACAGGCTTACTTCCCAGCCTCCAGAATGGTGAGGAAAACATTTTTATTGTTTATGAATTTCCCAGTCTGTGGCATTTAGTTACAGCAGCACAAATAGATCAGATACCCTTCCAAAGGATCTCAGATACACATTGCTATGGTTTGTGTCTAGTTATCTCCCCAAAGCCTCATGCAGTCATGGGGCAGGGGTTTCTAGAGGTTTTGACTAACTCAAGATCCACAGGGAATATGGGTTTTAGTCCTGCTGGGATTATGGGTCTTAGTCCTGCTGGCATTATAGGCCTTAGTCCTGCTAGGATTATGGGTCTTAGTCCTGCTGGGATTATGGGTCTTAGTCTTGCTGGGATTATGAGTATGAGTACCTTCCCCAACCTGGGGCAGAGAGCCTGAATGTAATATAAGAGAGATAGAGATAGAGAGAGATAGAGACACAGATTCTCTCTATCTGTCTCTGTCTCTCTGTCTCTCTCTCTGTCTCTCTCTCTGTCTCTCTCTCTCTCTCTCTCTCTCTCCATTCTTGTTGTTATGCTGTCATGAACTGCAGCTCTCTGTCGTGTGCCAGTCTGCCTTGGAGCCGGCTGAACATGAACTGAAACACCTTCAGTAACTGTGAGTTGAAGAAACCTTTCCTTCCTTCATTTTGGGTGTTGGGTGTTTGTCCCAGCAATGAGAGAAGAATAGCTATGACACACACTCTATCCTTAGAGATCAGCATCCTATCACAAATACAATGACCTAGTCACTCCTTAGGTCACTAAATAATAAAGAAGCTAGAACTTACCTATTCTTTAGGTATAAGTAAGGTCAGCTGGTAAGGATTTGAATGCAAAAGGGACAGAGCGAAAAAGGAAAAGGAAGGCAAATAGGCCCTCACAGGCCCCTGACAGTGCTGCTGAGAGTTGTCCATGGAAACTTGATTAAATTTTCATAATCACAGGCTCTGTTTTAGCCAGAAAAGAACCCACACTACTTCCCAACAGAGCCACAATCAATGAAGTAAAACAGAACAAGTCATTTCCTTGGGGGGAAAAAAATCCACTATCACAGTTGTGCGAGACAGTGATGATCACTCTGGAATAAAGAAGGAGGAAAAAAAGCCACCTGTTCCTTTAAAGTCACTTTATAGCTCTGTAAATTGTTTGACAGTGCTGTGCAACTCTGCAGTGAAAACCTTATTCTTCTTTGCTTTTGAAATGAGTTGCCCTCTACATCTTGAGACATTCTACATCGTTATCTTTGTCAGTGGTAACTAATGTTCCGCGTCAAAGTAATGAACACTGACCTAATTCTATGTGTCAGTGTTGGGTGGTCCATTTTCTTTTTTAATTTTAAAAAGGAGAAAGACAAAAGCCAATAACAAGAACAAAGCAAAGCGAAAGCAACACAGAACAATAAAAATGGTACAGAGTAGAAAATTAACAATGGTTTTTATTTTTGTTAGTTTTTGATGTATTTAGTACAGGGTCTCAGTATGTAGAAGGGACTGATAGTGATCCTCCTGTTTTCAACCTCCCAAGCACTGGGATTACAGGCATGTGCTACCATGCCCATTCTCAGTCCCAGTCTCAGTGGGCCCCAAGGGCAGGACCAGCACGGCATGCTGGGGATTGAACCTCGCTGCTGTGCTGTGCCTAAGCAGGTGCTTTAGTCTGCGGAACTATCTGGCTGGCTCTTTAACAATGGTTGTTATAATATGTATTGTTATCATGAAATTTGTTGCTTAGATGACCAGATCTAGGCATGCCAATTTGGTCGCACAGTGAAACATAAACTGTTCCTTTCACAAAACCTTCATTTTTTTCCCTTGTACTTTTTTATTTTATTTTTTAAAATTTACTTTAAAGAGAGTATAGAAATAATAGATGAGAACAGATTTTTTAAGCAGGAAGAGATTTTTTACACCATAAGGCCTACTGTGTGCTTGAAACACTAAATTTACTACAAAGACATGGATCCTTTAATACACTTGTAGAAACACTGCATAGTACTTTGAGTTCTAGCATGTTGCTCTGCCAAAGTGAATGACCTTACATCTCAAATATCTGGATATCAGCTCCACCAATTTATTATGTGAACCCTACTAACGGGGAACAGGACCTCTGTGAGCGGTCTTGGTTTCACAGCACAACTGAGAGAAACGTTCAGAGAATTTCTATATGCCTCCTACCCTTCCACAAACAGAGCCTCTCCCATGATAAAAATTCCTCACTAAAGTGGTATATTTGTTGGGAAGGGTGACATTAGCCTCACATTTTATTAACGCTGGATGACATTAGAGCTCCCTGTTGATGTTTTGCATTCTACCAGCTTTGGAAACTCTGTTATCTGCACATCTACCATTATTACCATAGTCTTATTGGTTTAAAAATCTCCTCTGCTCTCTGGCTTTTTTTCACTTAGTCCTCCCCCTGCCCCCTTTTTGGGGCAAAAACCAATCTTTCCTACAGCCTTCATGTACTTACCTTTTGCAAAATGCTCTCTGGTTGCTATCATGTAGTACATAGCCTGTTGGCTTAGCTCCATTCACATAGCAATAAACGTCCAACTTCCTCCTCACTTTCATGGCCCATTAGATTGTTTCTTCTTAGTACTACATGATCTACTGTCTGGCGGTACCCAGTCTGCCGATTTCCATGAAAGCCACATATGGTTGCTACCAAGTTGGGGCAATTGAGCTTCCAAGTTTGGAAACAGAATTTCAACTTTTTCAATTACCCTTCTGTTTGGCTGCTTCCAAGCTTTGGCATAGTATCTAGCCCTTCATCTTGGTTTCTTTCATTTAATAAAATTCATGTTGTAGGACCGGGGAGATAGCTTGGTGGTCTAAGCTGTTGCCTGGCAAGCAAAAGGGCCCAGGTTTGATCCCTGGTACCATATGCCATGCCAGCCCGAGCTGAGCTGGCCACCAAAGTCAGGTGTGGTAACCCATGCCTGTAATGACAGCAGTGAGAAGGCTGAGACAGGAGGATCACCATGTGTCTGAATGGCATAGTGAGGACCTGTACCATTCATGGCTGTATGGTTCCTTTCTTTTTAGCACCAAACAATATTTTATTTTCTGGATATACTACATGGTATTTATTTATTTTTTTTCTGTATTGTATTTATTCACTCATCTAATGGGGGTATCTTAGCTACTCCCAAGTGTCAATAGTTATAAATAAAAGAGCAGGCAGGTTTTTGTATGTTATTTTATATGGTATAGAGTTCTCCAGTTCTTTTTTTAATTTTTTTTTTTATTTTGTATTACTATTAATGAGAAAGAAATTGCAATGAGATAGTTTCACCACAGGTTAGTAGGATAGATACAAT
>PVKN010028314.1:0-13180 GCA_004027915.1 Capromys pilorides
TAAGTTGCTAAGCTATCCAGGCTGGACCCAAATTCACCGTCCTCCTGTCCCAGGGCACAGAGTGTTGTGATTCCAGGAGTGTGTTGCTACACACAACTTCCAAGACTTTATAAACAATTTTATTCGAGACAGGGCCTTACTAAGTTGCTCAGGTTGGCCTCAAACTTGCGATCCTCCTACCTCAGTCCTCTCTGTGCAGCTAAATCACAGGTGGGTTCTACCATGCCTAGCTAAGAAATTTTGGCAGGGGGAAGTAACAGGAATTGAACCTGCGATGAGGTACAACCCAGCTCTTTCAAATTGTGAGCTAGGCTCTCACAAGTTGCTAAATTGTGCAAGCTAGGTTCAAACTCGCCGTACTTCTGCCTCAGCCTCCTACAGTGCTGGGATTATAGGTGTGGGCCATCACAACTAGCAAGAATTTTTTTAAAGTCATAACCAATAAAAAAATTCAAGCAATATTTGGAGCGCTGATGTCAAATGTTACTTTTCGTGCTACCCAGCTCCAAGGAGCCCCCATGAGAAGCCCAGACCACGGTCAGAACTGAGGGCAGAAGCGCTTATCAAAAGCATTTTGGAGGCGACCATCTCAGAGCTGAAGGCTGGGCCAGTGGGGGGGTGGGGGCGCTAACCAGCTGAGGACAATGGCACCTAGTGACTGCCAGAATGTTACCCTCTGTTTAGGCTCACTATCTCATTTCAACCCCACAGGAGTCTTGGGAAGTAGGCAACATTATTGCCATTTCACAACAGATAGGGTAGAGATGCAGAGAGAAGAGTACTCAAGGTCAGGTAGAATGAGGGTGGTTCCAGCTCAGGGCTGACTAAATCCTGCAATTTGGCCATTTAATATGCAGCTATCTGTGTGGGCAGAAAACTCTGTGGCCAAATATTCAATTTAAAGTATTTTCACAGAAGGCCAGGTGTGGTGGCGCATACCTACAATCCCAGCACTTGAGAGGCTGAGGCAGGAGGATTGGTGTGAGTTCGAGATCAGCCTGGGCTACAAAAGTGAGCTCAAGGCCAGCCTGAACTGCACAGCGAGATCCTGTCTCAAAAAGATAGATAGATAGATAGATAGATAGATAGATAGATAGATAGATAGATAGAATTTGCACCGGGGCCAGGGGTTCAATCCCAGGGCCTGGCATACCAGCCCCGCTCCCGGGGCTCACTGAGACTGTAGCTAAGACTGGGTGTGGTGGTGTGCACCTATAATCCCTGCACTTGGGAGGCTGTAAACAGGCGGATCACTATGAGTCCAATTTAGTAGTGAGACCCTGAACACCCTGTAGACCCTTTCCTAAAACAAAAGTATTCTGGGGATGGCAGGAATAAAATGCAAATCCTATTTGGAGGGAAACACCTTCAAACCAGGCCTCAAAAAAAACTGTCAAAATATCCAAGCATAATGGTACATACCTGTAATCCCATTACTTGGAGGCTGAGGCAGGAAGGAGCCTGGGCTACACAGTGAGACTTTGTCTAAAAAATAAAGCCTATGTTTCATGGGAAATAAGCAATAAGGTCTTATTTATATTTATTTGCTTTTGTGGCTGTCTCAGCCTGCCTCGGGGATGCAGCTGCTGCAGCATGTGCTACTGCGGATCGAACTGCAGTCCCTGTGCTTGCCTGAACTTGCCTAGGCAGGCACTTTTGATTGTTGAGCTATCTCGCCGGCCCCCATAGTTTTTATTTTTTTTTTGTTACTTTTAATAAGAAATAACAATATGACAGTTGCAAAACACTTTAGTAGTATATTCCCAATAACTGATACAATGCATGTTGTTGTCCTCATAGTAGTTATTCAGAGCACAGGATGCAGACATGATAATTTTTCTAATCATTATTGGTACAGATATTTCTTCTCATTGAACTAAGAGAAAGTAGTTGCATACATAGTCCAGTATTCCATAATCGTAGTGGATTACTGGAACAACTGGCAATGTCGGAAGCTGTTAATTTAAGCCTTTTACAGCTCAACATACTAATCTAGCTTTACTTTTCCCATAGTTTTTATTTTTAAAAAATGCAAGGAAATGCCAGAGGCAGCTAACATAATCAACAGAACAATCACTTTTAAAGATTGCAGATTGAAGTCTATCAGAAAGATTATGAAATACCAAGTTGAAGAAATAAGAAAACTAGCAATAGTGATGTACACCTCTACCCCCATGGTCCCGGGGATGACCCCACTGCCTCCACACTGAGCTGCATCCTGCCTGTTTTTCGTATTTTTAAATTTTGAGCCAGGGTCTTGCTAAGTCCCTAAAGTGTTCACGCTGGACTTAAACTTTCAATCCTCCTGCCTCAGCTCTCGAGCGCTGGGATTACAGGCATGGGCCACCACTCACGGCTTGGGCAACATCTTTAAACGTCCACCTTTTAGCTCTGTTCCTGACAACTGAACCTGCTGGACTGTGATCCCAGGACACCTGAGCTGTATGTAACTGTGCGCAAGTCTCTCCCCTATAAACTGAAGGGCTGATCTTCAAATAAACGCAGTGTGTGCTGGTCTCTGCACAGCTGTCACCCAAGGGCCCCACCCACTCACTCAGGGGTGGCGGTGCCTCTGCTCATGTCTTAAGTTCTCCTCTATCAGCGTAGCAGCTGACTTTGCCAAACCGTCATTTATGCGTTTCTCAGGGGGCTCGGGAGACAGCGTTTCTCATCAACAGAAAAACACTGCACGTGAGCCTCCCACAGTGACCCAGGGCATAACAGCTGAAAAACTCCTCAACTCCATGAAGGACTTTTTCAGTGGAAAAAGGACGGTGGTGGTGGGCAGCCGCAAGCAGGGAAAACAGCAGGACTCTAGCCAGTGCTATTGCACCTCTGCACCAGCAGAGGGCAGCTCTGGCACCTTTGGGCCTGCCTGGCTCTGCAGCAGCGAATCAAATGCTGCATGAAATATGCACGAAGCGCTCAGGCCCAAAGGTGAGCAGGCACAAGGCCTCCCATGACCCAAGGTCTGGGCCTCCCGCACTGGCGCACACAGTCTTAGGCAACACACACACACACACACACACACCAGAAAATACGGCTTTTCATCTAAAAATATAAGCAAACCAAGGGCACTATTTTAATTTCAGTTACTTAAAATATTTTATAGTTAAATTAGTCATAAAATGGGCAGTGGAGAGGATGTGGACACTCACATGCTGCCCAAATTGCTATCTGATGAAGGGCATTTGACACGGTATCAGAAAAACTTAAAACCGTTTATAACTCTGACTCAACTGTTTGGTTTCTAACAATTCATTCCAAGACAATAATCACAAGCATGTAGTAAAGATTTCTGTACAAAGCCATTTCAGTCGCTTGAGTTTTAATAGGGAAAGCTAGAAATAACCTACATGTGCAGCACCATAACAGCTACTCTGTGACAGTGAGGAAGGACGAGGAGCAGCACAGCAAAGGTCCACAGCAGAGTGAGAAAGAGAGCAGGGTGGGAGTGCTTTGTGCCCCAACTTCTAAAAAGCACACTGCATAATGATTAGCATACTTTATTTATTTACTTATTTATTTATTTTTGGTTTTTTGAGACAGGGTCTCGCTATGCAGTTCAGGCTGGCTTTGAGCTCACTTTTGTAGCCTAGGCTGGTCTTGAACTCGCACTGATCCTCCTGCCTCAGCCTCCCAAGTGCTGGGATTACAGGCGTGCGCCACCACGCCCGGCCTATTAACATGCTTTAAAAGGTAAGAGCAATTTATACCTAAATGCTGAGTTGTTATATCTAATTGGCCATTATTAGTGATATTTTAAAAATATTTATTTGCTATAGAATCCCTCTATACAGTTCAGGTTCATAGCGATCCGTCTGTCTCAGCCTCCCCAGCACTGGAATCACAGGCACGTGCCACCATGTCTGGTTTCTGGCCAGCATGGTGCACCTGGGGTTCTAGAGCCAGCACAGCATACAGTATCAGGGATCAAACTCAGGTCCTTGGGCTGGGGAAATAGCTCAGTGGAATAAGCACTTGCCTGGCAAGTGCAGGGTCCTGAGTTCAATCCTTGGTACCACCAAAAAAAAAAAAAAAAAAAAAAAAGTGAATTATCAGGTCCTTGAGCTTGCCAGACAGGTACTTAGACAGCCAAGCTATATCCCCAGCCCCACCAGTGATTTTTATAAAGTTTTGTGTTTTATTTTCCAAGGTCTCTACAATGAGAACTTGTTTTAACAACAACAATGAGCAACTGGTTTTTTGTATTTTAGGGAAGGGTCTACAGGGTGTTCAGGGTCTCACCACTAGATGGGATTCGTAGTGACATCTCAGCGTGCCCAGGGAGAGGCGCCAGCATGGCAGGCCCAGATATGAACCCCCAGCCTCTGTGCCTGCTTGAAGGAGCTTTAATCCACTAAGCTATTTGGCCAGCCCTGCAACTAACTGTTATTAAGGAAAAAGAATGTAAGGAATTCCAGGTGGCAGCCACAGAAAAGTAGGAAGAGTCAGACAGGTGCAGGAGCACACTTCTGAAATCTCAGCCATCAGGAGGCAGAGGCAAGAGGACCACCAAGAGTTCAAGGCCAGCCTGGACTACATGGCAAGACCCTGTCTCAAAAAAAATAAACAAAACCAAGAAAAGTAGCAAGAGCTTGGGAAGCCAAGTGAGGAGACCTGAGAAAGGTGGGGAGCCTTCCGTTAACACCTGCACTCCAGGATCCCAGTGACTGGCAGCCCGAGGTGGCCTTATCCAGGAGCAAAGCAGGTTCTGCTGAATCAGCAGCAGAAGCATCTGAGGGTTTCTACTTGGGACTCCACCTGTTTTAGACAAGAATACCTGAACTTCTTATTTTTGAGACAAAGTCTCACTATATCTAGTCCAGGCTGGCCTTAAACTCACTACAGCAACTAGGCAGTGGTTTGCCCCCTGCCTCAGCCTCCTGAATGCTACAAGTACAGGTGTGTCGCCACATTCAGCGCTCCTATTATAGTGAACAAAGCTTTTAAAAGTGGTTTTTAAAATGACAAAAGATAATCCTGTCATCAAGGTAACCGGCCTGCATGGAGAGATGCGGGAAAAATTACCTATAAAAACCATGGGTTTCTATGATTGCGGTGGGCAGGGAATAGCAAAATACGTTTGTTAGTAAGCAGAGAACAAATCAAGTGCAGGATGAGGCACCGAAGGGTCGTCCACATGCCCCCTACATCAGAACCTTCTTCCAGTATGCTGATTAAAAAGGCAGGTTCACAGGCTGAACATGCAGCTCAGCGGTGGGGCATGCGCTAGGCATGAGCGAGACCTTGGTTTCAAACCTCAGCACCGTGCAGAAGAAAAGGCAGAGTTACAGGATTCGGGGAGACCTGCCAAGCCGGGGCACCAGAGGCTGCCCTGGGGTTTGTATGGGATTCTGATTTAGGGGCTTGTTGGCAGACACGGCAAGCCCAACACAGCAATGGCATATTAAAATGCACCTTTACGCAAAACAGCTCAACATATGGTCCCAAAGTGACTGCTAAGCTAATGGGGGAGGGGAGAAAGAGAGCAAAGGGCACGGTATGGTGGCTGGAGGAGGGTAATGATGGTGGACGCTGTGGTGTGGCCCTGATAATGAATGGTGTCTGGCAACAGCAGCCCCAAGGGAGGCGCTGCAAGGGGTCGGGGAGGACACCACGGGTCCTTGCCACCTTGCCCAGAGCTGGTGCATGCGTGTGTGTGTGTGCGTGTGTGTGTGCGTGTGTGAGCTCTGCGCCTGCACGCTCCCACCACCTGACTCCCACTGCTGAATTCAGAATAACTCCATGCAAGGTGGATTCTCAGACTCGTGGGGAGGACGACAAGCCCTGCGCCTCACAGTGCACCTGGCTGGGCGCAGGGCCACAGCATACTCCTGATGAAGTGAGAACTGTGAGTGGGGAGGGCAAGAAGTGACTGCCAGCAGCAGCTGGGGACGCGGGGAGGCAGGACAGAGGTTCACAGGCAGTCCCCTCACTGTTTTGTTTCCTTTGCGTTCCTGGTAGTGCTGAGATGGGCCCAGGGGGCACTGCGCTACATCCCCAGCCCACTTCCCATCTGACCTCCAAAGTGCCACACTCCAGCCTCAGCCTCCCGGCAGCTGGGACTGTTGTACCACTGTGCCCACAGGCTCTTCATCTTGGGCTAAAACCCCAAGAGATCTTCCTTGTGGCTTTAGGGACTAGAATAACTGAGCCCCTGGGACATGACACCAAGCCTGATACCAGCCAAAGGGAGCAGAGATGTCCCAAGCCAGTCAGTCCATCCAAGCCCAGAGCCAGCCCTATTTATACCTCAGGCAATCTCCCAGCTATGTCCCACACCTAGTTACCAAGCTCTGTCCCCAGGTCCTGGCTCTAGGGATGGCCCCAGCGGAGTCTTCCCCAGAAGTGCTGATTAGGTTCAGGGACAAGTCTAGGCTTGCTCTGGTGTGAGGGACGAAGCTCCAGACAGAAAGACAAAGCAGGAGCCTGGGCCGCCTACCTCAGCACCCTGGGCTACATGGGTCCCCTGTCCAGAATCTTCCCTCTTCCTATCCAGCCCCCACCCCAAGTAAGACAGCTGGAGTGTAGGTGGGTGACAGTGTCCTACCTAGCAGAGGGGTAAGAGGTAGAAAGAATAGCAGGCTGCAGAAGAAGAACCAGACCAGCCAGGGGAAGCCAGCTCAGGTAATCCCTTCAGGAAGTGAAGTATTTATATAGCCAGATTTAGCCCCATGACCCTCAGAGCCTGGATAACCTTCCAAGGGAAAGTGCTGGCCTAGCTCTGCTCAGCTGGGGCCCCTCTCAGGGTCTCTGAGCCCTGTCTCCTCACTCATTCCCAGGGACCTGGAGCCAGTTGCTAAAGCCAGACTTCTTAAACTATATCCTCTGGGTGGCTGGGCAGGGCTGAAGGCCTAACGGGCTCTCTCTCCTCCAGGGGCCCTGTTCCCGGCTCCAGGATGCACTGGCCCAGAACTGCAGTTCTCGGTCTCATTTTGTGCAGCCGATTGCAGCTGGGCCCACCTCCAGTGCATCCCTGGGTCGCAGGAGCAGGCTGAGGGTTGGCATCCTTGTGAGTGAGTGAACAGTGATCAGGCCACCTAGGAAAAGGAGGTGGAGCTGCTGGGAAGAAAACTACAGATGGCGAACAGAAGCGTCTGTTTTATGAACAAACCTGACTGAACAGGAAGAGGGAGGAAGAAAGGAGACTGGCGGACTGGAAGCAGGACCACTCCCTGAGGTGCACAGGGAGAAGACCCGCTGCACAGTACAGTGAGGAGCTGGGCGTCAGAACGCAGGCCCAGTGACGGCTGGGACCTCAGCACCAGTGAAGGAAGCAGGACATGCAGCCAAGAGAAACAGGCCCGCACAGCCTGGGCTCGCGGAGGAGCTCACAGGGGCGCACGCAGGAACAGGGACGGCCGCGGTCTCGCTGTGCAACACACAAGGTGCACATTCACAAGCGGGCTTAAGCAGCAGGTGCCGCGCAAATCATTGTGCTTTTCCTTGTTTTGAGCCTTTATGGCATTTTAAAAAATAACAGTCCATTCTTTTCTTGTGGTAAACACGCTGTTATCTCCCCTGGTGCTGATACATGTGCTCCCAGGCACAGGGTCTTGGCCTGAGCGTGAGCCCTCTAGTGTGAGCAGCTCTAGAGGGACCGATTATGTGTGTTTTCTCTGAACCTAGATTATGGGTAACCGAGTAAAAATGACCACAGCCTCTGTATGCTGTCTGGCTACCAACACAGAGGTAGGCAGCAGGGATCTCTGGCTAGGGGTGAGGGTAAGCCTCTGTGTTTCCATCTTGTGGAGGTCCCCACAAAGATTAAGTGAAGCCATTCTGCCCATGCTTAAAAAATGATAGCTAATAGGCCAGTGAGATAGCTCAGCAGTCTAAAGTGCCTGTATGGCAAGCTTAGGCAACCACAGGGACCATGGTTTGATCCCCGGCACCACATGCTGCACCAGCCCCACCCCCAGGGCAGGCTGAGCTGGCCATAATATAAATGAATGAATGAATGAATGAATGAATGAATAAAGTTTTTTTTTTTAAAAAAAGATGATAGTTATTATCTGGACGTGGTGTCACACACCTATAATCCTAGCGTTCTGGGCAGGAAGACCGAAGGTTTGAGCCCAGCAATTTGGCAACTTGGTGAGATCTAGTCTCAAAATTAAAAATAAAAAAGGGTGAGGGTATAATTAGCATAAAAGCCCTGGGTTGAACCCCAGTGCTGAAGGAGAAGACAGTTACTGTCACTGATAATCAAGCCAGCGCTGCTTAACATCATGATGCCCTAAAGATCGATCACCATCTATTTTCTTTTTCATGACACTGTTGTAGTTTTGAAAAACATGAACCCATGGTATTCACTTCTCAGTGCAAGGGAATGTCAGGGTCAGATGAGGTTCAGTTTGACAGGGATGACAAGTGGGCTTGATGAAGGCCATTTCCCCATGCCTCCAGAAGGCTCAGGCTTAGCACCTTCTAGGGCAGAAGAGCGAGGTGGCATCTAATAAATAAAACAGGTGCTCACTCTCACGGGACTGCAATGAAGGCCTCCTGCATCTGGCTAGCTCCCCCTGCCACCTCAGGACCACAAGGAGGGCCCGAGCAGCAGTGGTTTGGCAGTCAGGGGCCCAGAGGCTGAACGGGATGCTCTGGACTCTGCCGCACGGGGTGTCACCTGCCACCACACTTCTCTTAGACACACCGCTCTCTCAGGGCACATCCCCCAGCACAGAGCAGAATCACGAAGCTGGGAGCGACCCAAAGGCCACTTGGCCTCGACACTTCACTTTACAGATGAGGAAACCAAAGATGAGGGGAGGTAACTGGCCGCAGATCCCACGGCTCCTTCCCACTTCTTCTCCCCAACTACTCCGCCAAGAGTGTGAGTTTCTGTCAGGGTATGAAAATGCCAGAACTGAACACACAGTAGCAACAATGGGAAACTGAGTAAAATGCACAGCAGGGTCACGCGCGGAAGCACCGTATGTCCTGCTGGACCTTCCCAGAAAACCATACTAGACTGTGTGCCCAGATCTCTGGTGGGCTTGGAGAAACACAGGCCCCAATCCAGAAGACCATTTCAGGGTCCAGCAACGGGCGCCCTGGCTGGGAGCACTGAGCCCTGCGCACATCCTCAGCTGCGTGCTTGCACTGTCTCAAGGAAGGCTATTCCATCGGTGCATGAGTCCAATGGACAGAAGGCAGAGATGAACTACAGTTACCGCTCCCTGGGCTACATGGTAGGTAGGCCTAGCACAGAGACACACGGAAGCTAAAAGCACAGATGCTCCTCAACTATGATTGATTGATTGATTGATTGATTGATTTCAGTACCAGGGAATGAACTCGGGACCATGTACTTGCCAGGCAGGCTCTTATGCCACTGAGCTATCTCCCTGGCACTCCTCAACTATGATGAGGTTTCATCCTGACGAATCCAACTGTAAGATGAAAGTATCCTAAGTAAACTGTATTTAATAACCCTAACCTACCAAACAGCATGGCTTATGGAGCCGTTGGTGGCATAGTGGTTAGCACAGCTGCCTTCCCGATAGCATGGCTTAGTCTAACCTCCTGTCTCAATCTGCTTCTGTTGGTGCACCAGAACACCTGAGACCGGTGATTTATAAAGAGGTTTGCATTGGCTTGTGCTCCTAGCAGTCTAGGAGCAGGGTACCAGCAGCTGCTTGGCTTCCAGGGGGGCCATGTGCTGCTGCACACAGTGGAAAGCAGGAGAACGGCAGGCAGATGCAAAGAGGGGCAAAGGAAGAGAAAGTGCGAGGAGGAAAAGATGAACACACTCGGGAAGGCAGATCTTTCATGACCCCAAACACCTCCCGAAGGACTCAGCACTTCTTAATATCAAGCCTAAGCATGAATTCTGGCAAAGACAAACCATACCCAAGCCACAGTGCCTACTTTAAGTATCCTTAGGGAAGTTACATTAGCCTACAGTTGGACACAGTCATTTAACATAAAGCCTATTTACAGCAGTGTTAAATTTCTCATGTAAAGTATTTAATACTGAAAGTGAAAAGATAGTTTTAGGGTATGCTTTGGCACTGTTATAAAGGCAAAAATGGCAAGTCAAGCCGCTGTGAGTTAGGAGTTGTCTACACAGGCTTGGGGTCAGACAGACCTGGGCTTGAACATCAGCTCCGTCAGTAATTAGTTAAGTGACCTGGGGCAAATGTCTTCAGCTTTTAGTCTTGCGGGGTGTGTGTGTGTGTGTGTGTGTGTGTGTGTGTTTTGCTTTGAGACAGGGTCTCTCTACAAAGCCCAGGCTGGCTTCAAACTCATGGTGTGATCCTCCTGCCTCAGCCTCCTGAGTGTGGGATTACAGGTGATGTTTTCTATTCTGTAAGGTGACAGCACCTATTCTTTCTACTGTTTCTCCAGATTCCTCAGATCTTGAATGAGATGCAGAAACAAATAAATTCCTACCAAGACTTAATCATGAAGAAATGAAATGTCTCTACAGACCTATAATACATATGGAGATTGAATTGCTAGTCAAACTTTTCTACAAAGCAAAGCTCATGTGCCACCGCACCTGGCTAGTTTCACTTCTGAGAGGCAGAGAATAATCACAGCTCTATTTCTTAGGAGACTGAGAAGACTGAAGACAGATATACGCATGTGAGTGTGCGCACACATACACGTCACCAAGAGGATTACACATGAAAAAGAATCAACTAACCCCCGCGCTCTGCTTAGCACCCAGACCCCACCGGCTCTTGCTTTCTCAACCTGAAAATGTGCAGACAGCAGAGCAGCACACTTGCTCTAACAGGCCACTGATCACTGTCACTGTGGTTGCTTCTGTCACTGTTACTACCATTATTTTGGCCTCAAGCCCAGCACTCCCCTATCCGGAGTAACATGGAACAAGTCCCACCTCTTCAACATGTTTTCTATTCTATTTCTGACAGCATCTACCCTTTCTGCTGTTTCTCCAGAATCTTCAAATCTAGAATGAGATGCACAAACAATACATTCCTACCAAGGCTTAATCATGAAGAAATGAAATGTCTCTACAGACCTATAACTAAATTGCTAGTCAAAACTTTTCTACAACCAGGCCAGCCAGATAACTCAGTGGATTAAAGCACCTGCTTAGGCAGACACAGGGCTTGGGGGCTCGATTCTCTGCCTGCCAAGCTGGCCCCACCCCCAGGGCATGCTCAGATGGCAAATGACTGGGTGTGGTGGCACACTCCTGTAATCCCAGCGCTTGGGAGGCTGAGAAACAGGAAGGGTCACTACAAATCCAATCTGTGTAGTGAGACCCTGTAGATTCCATACTAAATACATTAAAAAATAAGAAACTTTTCTACAAAGCAAAGCCCAGGACCACGCCCTGGGCCATGAATTTAGTGAGAGGACAGTTAAGAGGACCTAACTATCACCCAGCTGCGGTCCGTCAGCAAGTCCCACCCGACTTTTGTGTTCTCCCGATGGGCACCCCAGCAAACACCGCAGCAAGTTTGCCAAAAACCAATGGTGCTGGACCTAGAGGAGAGCCTGGCTGTGGCTGCAGTCTTTCAAGCCCTGTCATTCATTTGGTCCGTATCCCGTCAACAGGGTCTAAGCTACTATCCTTTAAGTCTGGGTCCTCAGCGAGGTAAACTTGGTAAGACCAGAGTCCACGTCCACCGCGGTACTGCATGGTCCTCCAAGCACATCTGTCAAATGTGACCGCCACTTTTCTGCCCACTTTACAGAACTCAGGTGTTCTCCCGAGTTTCTGTGAGCGCTGCAAAGCAGTGCAAGCGCTGTCATTCTAACAGTCATTACCTGCCTCCTCATGCAGCACAGCTCAGGACCCATGGTATTCCGTCTGTAGAGCACTGAGCACGCCTCACTTGAGCATGTGCCAGCTCCAAAGCCAGGCTCAGGCCTTGTAGGCAGCTGTGCCTGACTCATCCTTTCCCCTTCCTCCTCTTCAGCCTGTGACTCACCACCCTGGCAAGCCTGGCTCCCCCCCTGGTTTCCTTCCCTAGCACTACAGGGTCCAGACCTCCACTGGCAGGATACAGGCCTGAAGCCCTTTTGCATCAAACCTACAGCCCCCACACCAGCCTGCATCATGTGCTGCTGCATCTCCCCCACATGTTGTGCTGTCCTTGTCACCTGACTGTCAACTCCAGAAGGCCAGGATCTTGAGAGGCAATACAGCGTGGTTCTTCAAAACACCGTTGCCTGGTACCTACCCCCAGGGATTCTGGAGTCCAGCCTGAACATCAGAGGGTTTGAAAGCTCTCTAGGTGGTTCCAATACACAGGCAGGGCTGAAAGGCACTGCTTCAGAACAGGCAGCCCCGCCAGGCCAGCTGCTGTGACTGTACGCAACAGGTCTCTAGAGGGCTTAACTGGGAAAGCTCAGGGAAAACCCATTCCTGCCTGAGGAGGACCATCTGGAGAGCCAGGCTGCTCCAACAGCAAGAAAAGGATGGCACAGGGAAACCCAGATAAATGCCCAGAGGACAGACAAGAGAGGCCCAGCCACGCCCAGAGGCTAAAGGCGCAGGTTCGGGAGTCAGCCCTGGACTAGCTACCTCCTCTCCTTACTAACAAGCAGGTGCACTCGAGCAGAGCTCTCCGCTCTCCTTCCCAGTGTGGCCAGCACCCACTCATTCTCTGCAGGGATACAAAGGTCTCTTTCTCCAGGGCCAAACCACTGCTCTCTGGATAGAGATGAGCAGCTCCAAAGCAAGCGCAACGAGTAGCAGAGGAGGCAGGGAGGTCTACTTCCTAAGAATCCCCCCACCTCCCCACCAGCTGCTCTGGGCTCAGGGAAGGGAAGAAGCTGACTCATCAGTGCCGGTGTGACTCAGAGGCCTAGGACTCACTCGCCAGACTGGTGGGGAGGAGAGCCCACCAAGGCTCATGAATGGGGCCCTGGCGACTCATCCTATACCGCAGCCCCTGGCCTGGCTGGCTGGCCAGCCTGGTGAGATCTCACAACTCAACCTGGCAGCCCGGATCTAGGTACTGGCTGGCTCTGACCCCCTCAGAAACTGTTTCTCCTGGGCTGTTAAGGGACTGGCAGGCAGTAAGCACTCAGTACATGCAGCAGTTATTTCCAAGATAACTCAATGAGCAGCCCAAGAGCCCAGTCCTGTGGGCTTGCAGGGGATGAAATTCAGAGGATCTGAACCTTAACAAGTGCTTTGGAATGAGAGGGGACCCAGTTCTGACCCTGGTAGGTATAACTGGGATAG